>OY288288.1:10802054-10970464 GCA_958450335.1 Hibiscus tridactylites
GGATATGAGCCCAAAGGCCCAAGGCCCAAACTATTACTAATTATTATTTATTATTAATTATTATATTATAAATACATTATATAACTTATAAGTTATAAGTTTATATATATATATATATATTATATTTATACATTATAGTTTTTAGGGGCCCATCTCAAATAAATGCGTGGTGGGATATGAGCCCAAAGGCCCAAGTCCCAAACTATTTCTAATTATTATTTATTATTAATTATTATATTATAAATACATTATATAACTTATAAGTTATATGTTTATATATATATACATATATATTACTTATTCATTATAGGTTTTAGGGGCCCATCTAAATTACATTATATAATTGAAAGACAATTGTTTCACATGTTATATAAGTATAATAACGTTAATTTTATGTTAAACATAATACTAACTTATATTTTGTATTTATTTTAATTTTATGAATATAATAAAGTTTATGAACATAATAAAGTTAACATAATATATATTATATAATAAAGCATAATAAGTTTAATATATTATATTATCTATATATTACTAATATATTATATACTTAGTAAAAATTATGACAAATCTTTTAAGTATATAATTTTATTATACATAATATATATTTTTATACTTAAACAAATTTCTAAGTATATAATTTTATTACACATAATGTAGTTACAAATTAAGACAAATTTCTAAGTATAATGGAAGATAAAAATTTTCTAAGTAATGAAATTAACATAATCTACTAAAAAATTATTAATTTTATAATAAACAGTTTACATTTTAAATTATTTAACATTTTTAGCCAGGTCTACATTAGTTCATGTCAACATCAGTTCAGGTTCAGAACAGGTCGGGTCCATTAACAGCCCGGGTTCAAAACAGGTCGGGTTCAAAACAGGTCGGGTTCAAAACATGTCGTGTAAAATTGGATCTCGGGTCGATTCAGTCGGATAATATCAGGTAATTTGCCAGGTCGGTCTCGGGTTCAGGTTCGTTTCAGTCGGATGCAGGTCGGGTTTCAAGTCAAAATTAACAGGTCAGATTCGGGTTCGGGTCGTTTTCAGTCGGACGCAGATCGGGTTCGGTTGCTACAGTAACAGGTTCAACTCGGGTTCGGGTCAGCAACAGTCAGTTACAGTTCGGGTTCAGATCATCGAATTTTCGGGTCAAATCAGGTTCTGACTCGAGCAGGTTTCAGGTAGGTTTTCAGGTCCTGACTTGTTTTTACAACCCTAACTATAGCCGAGCCCTCTTTCTCATTAGCCCAGCACATATCAAACTTGAAGTAATCCACATGTTTACCTTGTTTAAGCTACTTGCCATCGGTGTTGAGGAAAAAGAAGCAATGGTCCGAGTCCTTTGTGTACTCAGTTATGATCTCACATTGCCCGAACGAATGCAGCCCAGTGATGGATGTAACAAAACGATCGATCCTTTGCTTAATGTGTGTATAATAAAAAAGTAACCAAACTTTGATAAATTATTCAATTTGGTAATTAAACTTTCAATTGCTTCAATGTTACTATTAAAATTTTAGTTTTACTTCAATCAGAGCCGTTTCTGAGATTTTGGTGGCCTAAGGCCAAATTTAAAAATTAGGCCCTGATAACAAGTATTAAAAAATTAAATTTAAAAATATAAAAAATAAATTAATTTGTTTTTAAATTATATTTTTTATTACGCTTAATAATTATCAAATGAAAAACATTAAAAAAATTTATTAAACACCAAACAACTTATACAAAATAATTTCTACGGGCATTTCTAGATGCAAAATCACTAATAATAGTATCTACATCAATACGATCTAACATATTTTTTTCAATACATAAAATAGCTAGAACATTCAACATTTCTTGTGACATTGACGATCTCAAAAAGATTTTTAGCAATTTTAACTTCGATAAAACTTCTTTCAGCAGATGCAATTGCCACCGACATAGTTAAGAAGATTCGATAAGCTGTTGAAATATTTGGATAACAATTTACAACTTTGACAAACTTGAGAATTTCCAATGTCGACATTAACTCATTTAACAAAGTCACTTACAACACTTTCAATTCTGAAAAAAAAAAATCATATGCATCAATATCAGACAAATCATTATGAGAAAAAGCAATCCTAAAGTTTGTGCAATTTTTTTTTTAAATTCATCATTATCTAAAGATTTTAATCTTTTGGAATAAAATAATAATCTAAAAATATTGTCAAATAACTCTAATTGACTTATCAACTGTAAATCTCATAAACCGTAATATCCTTGAATAAATAAGTTTTTGCTTTCTTGTAGTGTCGAATCAAAAATTCTAAATAAAAAGTTCAAAATAAATTATGAAAAAAATAACATAAAAAGAGGAAAAGTGATGAGAAATTGAGATGCGAAGAAAAGAACAATGTAAATATTATTTATAGGTGTATATGAAAATATTATTCTTAATTTAATATTAAAAAAATTAAAATATTATTATAATTCTAATTATGGTCCTATAATACACTAATACCTACACTAATCAAATTTCAACAGCTTTATTCTTAACTATGATTAGTGGGCCACTATATTTTTAATTTTTTTTAATTTATTTGATAATATAATAATAATAAAAATAGTTAAACTTTAAAAAGATAATTAAAGTAAAGCAATTTAGCAAGGGAGGGACTGATTTTAATTTCCAATTCTCTAGAAAGTCATTATAACTTTAAGCTTAATTAACAATGAAAAAAAAGAGATTTTGGTGGGATCCAAATAACGTGACTGTTGTTTTAGTAGCAGGTGGGCCCTGCCGCCCTGGGGCCCTGGGCCATCGCCCCTGTTGCCAAGGCCCAGGGACGGTTCTGACTTCAATATTATCACTTACCCGTTAACAACAGTTAAAATATTGTGTATAATAACACATTTAGTCCTCCTATTTGCACATTCAAACAATTTAATTATAATTCAAAAAAAAATTTAACCCTCATTATTTCCACATTACTTCAAATTGACCTTATTTTTAATTATAAATAATTTAACCCCAAACTCAAAATCTTAAACCCTAAACCCCTCAACTCCCTCGGTCCATAAGATTCCACTCTTTGTTTCATCCCTCTTTGTTTCAACTATATATACATTTGAAGGCCTTTTTTTATTTTTCAGGCTGCTCTCGTTTACTTCTCAGGATTTTGGTTGCTACCTTTCTTTCTGGTAGTTGATAACTTGACTTCAAATTTTGAGTATTGTATTTGTTGGTGGGGTTTTAAAAGGGCTTAATGCACATTTTGCCCCCTAACGTTTGTCACTTTTCTCAACTTGATATTTAATGTATTTTTTTGAGATTTTTTGCCCCTTAAAATTTACGTCGTTATTCAAAATACCCAATTAACGTCGTTTAGAAAAATTATTTTAAACAATCAGATCACGCCACATCACCCTCTCTATTTTCTTTTTTAGAATTAATATCATAATTAAATAAAAATAAAAATAAATAAAAATATAATATAATTTAATAGAAAAATTCTCTAAACAAAACATTCTTTTTTCACCATAGCTAGAAATTTTTTTCCACCAACAAAGAAGATGAAGAAGCTTCATAGTTCTGGAAAAATTAATCTCATAACCATGGCTAAAGATGGATTTAGTTTTTGGTTCGTATAAGAACGTCAAAGAGAGAAAAGAGCTTCTATTTTTTCAGAACAGTGAAGCTTCATCTTCTTTGTTGGGAAAAGAAAGCATTTTTTGCTATGGTGAGAAAAGAGTGTGAAGGGAAAAGATTTTTTTTTTAATTTTTTTAATTTTGTTTTGATATTAATTTTAAAAATATAAAAAAATAAAGAAGATTTAGAACATTTTTTAAACGGCATCAATTTTTTGGGTAATTGAGGCTATGTAGTCGTTGACCGGTGCTTTAACACATTTGTTAAACCGAGTGAGGGTTGGTTTAGAATTCAGATCGATTGGCGGTTGTAGTAAGGGTACAAAGGAGACACGTGTTTACCATGAAAATTTGAATTTTTTAGTAGTTATATATTTTAGGGTAAACTATACCGTTGAACACTATACTTTGGTTAACGTATTAAAATGACCACCTTAAAAAATCGACTCAATTGACCACCCAAACTATTAAAATTGGATCAATGTGACCACCAGCCGTTAATGGGCTAACGGAAGGTGACGTGGCAGTTAAAAAGTTAAAGGTATAATCACACATTTGGTCCTTATTATTTACACATTCTTTCAATTTAGTCCTAATTTTAAACTAAAGAGAATTGAAAGAATTGCTAGATGACAATGCGTCACCGAAGAGAGCTGTAGAAGATCTGAAACGAGAAATCAGGGGCGGATATTTTGGCGATTTGAGTTCTGGGAAATACAGAGAGATCGAAAGAAATGGGAAAACAGAAAGAAGAAATTTAGGGAATTTGAATTTCGAGAAATACAGAGAAATGGAAAGAAATGGGAAAACGAAAAGAACGAGTGAGAAAAAATCCATGGAAGGAGACGTGAAAGAGGAGCTGAAGAAGGGACTGAAAGGTGCAACCACTGGTGCTTGAAATTGAATGTAAGCGTTTGGTTTTGTTATTGTAATAATTGCATTTATGTTTGAATGATTAGAATAATTTTTTGTTTGTTTAGATGATGTGATACTTGCTCCTGTTTACTGTTATTATGAGTGCGTATTAATGGTGATTATTCCAGGAGCATCGAAAGCTCTATCAAATCATGTCGTTGTCGTTAGTTCGACAAGTGCTTGAGCGCAATTGAGATACGATTATCCGTTATGTTCAGCGTGAAGCTAATAGAGTAGCTGATAGTTTGGCTCGCATGAGCCTGACGCCCTCGTTGGATCGATTCACTCTGAGGAACCTCCTACAGAAGCTGCTACAGCTTTGATAAAGGATTTATCCGATCTGGCTTAATGCACCTCGTTTCTATATTATAAAAAGTGAGAGTGTCACAGTCTCTCCCAAACAAAAAGTGACTCCCTCTCTACATCAGATCAAATATAGATGGAGTCTTCAAATAATCAATAAAGAGTGTATTTATGTGGCGTCGCCCGAGACTCTTGTATCTTGATACAATGACGAAATTTAATATTATTTATTGATAGATCATTTCAAAACGTTTAAATTTATAGAAGATAACAATATAAATTATATAATTTTTAAGGATTAAAAATAATTATTTTATTCAACTTAAAATTTTAACAATTTATAAAATTTTGAGGGATCGTGACTTTATCAATCCCTCTTAAATACTGTTACTGCGCTCATGGGTTACAACTTATTATAACTTGAATGTGAGCCATTATACAGTTATTTAAGCAAAGGTATAGACAGACGCAGGGGCGGAACTAGAAATTTTTAAAGGGGGGGGACCAAAATGAAATTTAAAAAAACTAAAAAATTATGAAGTGGACCAAAAAGAAATTAAAAATTTTGACGGGGGCCAAACTAAAAATTTGCAAATTTTAAAGGGATTATTGAGGTAATTTTACCTTTTTTTCTAAAAAAATTCTACCTTATTCCTAATGAAAAAAAAAATTGGGGGGGACCATACCCCCTTAAACCCCCCCTATGGTCCGCCACTGGACAGACGCATGGCTTTATATTAGGGACCGAATCTATAAAATTTTAGGAGGCGAACTTATAAAATTTTAAGGGATAAAAATAATTTTTTAATAAAAAATACATAATTTTTTTTAAATTATATACAAATTTTAAAATTCTAGGGGACGACCGTACCCTCCAACCCCCTCGATCCATCCCTGCAATGCACCATCCTTGATGACCTGAAAATGGTCGGGGAAGCTAACTCTACGGCCAACTGCTTAGCTTCATTACTCCCCCATGCTCCGCCAGCCTACTTCCACCGGCCTCCGTCTCACCCACCACCCTGCCACCACATCACATCCCACGCCATTGCTATATATCAGCTCAGTTATTTCGGTTTCTGGCTTTAAAGGGTTTGGGTCACTTTTCACTAAAGATCCAGCCCAGTTGTTTTTGGTTTTCAATGGCTTATATATCAGCTCAGCCATATATTTTGTTCTATTCTAATAAGTGGATAACGAACTCTTAATTACAATATTAAGATATGAGATGAACAAGAACAACACCATGTCACTTGCCGTGACTGATCATGGCAGGGATTTAACATATCAATTGGGTTTAAAGTTTATTTTATTTTATCTCTTTTGTTTAAAGTTTTATATGATTTAGTCGTGTTCTTCTCGCTCTAACTTAAGTTTTTTCTCGATATTTTTGTGTCGTCTGCTTTTTTCTTTTGATTTTTGCTTAGCTAGCGGTGGCACTAATCTTAATGTTGGTTGCAGACCGTCGATGTTTATTGTTTTTCTTGTTTTTTCATACTATGTCTTTTTTTTTCTTGAGTTTTGCATTTCAATTTTGAATAAGAATTTCTATCCTTGTGACACATTTTATTCTGCTCTTGTGGCACACTTTCTCTCTGCTCTTGTGGCACGATCCTTATGACTTTTGGTACGTTTTTTGCATACCTTTTAGCGGTCATTTTGGTGGTCGCACAAAGACCCCCACGTCATTTATTATCTGATTGGTTTGTCGGTGGTCACGTATAGTCAGATTCTCTCTTTGGTAAAAGATTCTTTACCGATATAATAAGAATTGTGTAGCAAAGCAGCCTGCCAGATAGTTTGGTTCGCTCACCACTCCTTTATCACTTAGTAAAGCGTTTCATTCGATAGGGACAAAGAATTTTATGAAGGTTATTGCGTTCTTTGATGTTTGGACGTCATTCTCAAGAAAATATTTTTTTTTCATATCTTTGAGTTTAATATTGTTTGTTTATGTACGAGTTTTTTGATGACTATTGTCTCTAATTTTTTATTTATGCTTAGGTGCGTTGTAATTCTTATTTCTTCCATTGTTTTTAGTAATGAAATCTAGTTGTTATTGTTCAAAATAAGTTTTATCATTTAAATTCTTTTATTTTAATTTTAGGAATTATTATATATATATCTTTTAATAAATTGATATAAATACAATTCTAATTATTCTGACACAAATATAATTTTAATACATATTTTAAGCATTAAATATTATAAAGAGACATTTTTGATACACTGTAGATTTTAATTTTAACTTTATGCGGCTAATTATAATATGGTTTTTCCAAAGGAAGAATATCTATTTATCTATTATAAGTTTGATTGAATTGGTGTTATCGGTTATTTGAGTGTTATCTTAGTTAAAAGAATATAAAAAGATATTCTTATTTAATTGATAATAAATCATATTATAAAGATATTTTTATCTATTCATAATTTATATATAATAATCTTTAAAACAATAATTAAATGAAACCCATTTTCTAAGAATGAAACACATATTTTTTCTATTATACAGAAATAAGACTCAAACTAACATTCGAGTTGCACGATCTCCCTCAGTACATTCGGAATAGAGTCATAAATAACTTCACTAACAGCTTTGCCTCGACTTAATCCAGCAAGAGCATCGACAACATTATTTTGATTCCTTCTTATAAGTGGAGGACGTATCTCCCAATCACCAACGAGTAATGTTTTGATCGCCTCCACAATAGAGTTTCCTTGGAGCGCTAGAGATTCCCCTATGATAATTTGATAAGCTTCCGAGTTGTTTGTTTCAATTTCCACTTTCTCGAATTCTAAGCTTCTAGCATGCTTGAGTACGCCGTGAATTCTCCAAATTTCAGCCATGAGCACTGAACATCGTCCCAAATCGAGTGTAAAACCGAGACACAAGTTTCCATTTTCATCATGGATAGCACCACCACATGCCGCCATATCATCACGTAGCCCAACCGCTCCATCAGCATTCGCCTTTACCCAACCTGCTGGTGGCTTCACCCAATGTTGGAGAGAACCGCTCTTAGCCACACACAAGTTGGAGAATTTCATGTTTTCATTCAACATACTCTCCGAGCTTTTTTCCATTCTAATACATTCAGTAAGTATCGGCTCGTGCACACGGAACTCAACATCAAATAATAGCTTGTTGCGCCGATTCCACAACAACCAACAGAAAATAGCGTGTCGGCGCCGTTTTTGTCCGGCCGAAATTAGTTGGGCCTTCAAAGGCTCATTAAATGTTTGGAGTCGCATCGGTCATTTTGGGTTGGGTATGACCGAAAACCTGTAGAACTGGTCTGCGTCTGAACCGGAATTATGGTCGAGCTCGGGAGTCGGTTACATGTGGGGAAGGTTATAACACCCCCACAACGCCCAAAATTGATACCTAAAGGAGTTGTGTTGTCTAAAAGGCTTCAAAGGTAGCGTTAATAGCACTATTACAAAAAGACGAAAATATGCAAATAAATTATATTTATCAATAAACAAAATTAAAATGCTAAAGTGCTAAAAAATAAAAATAATAATACTTTAATCGAAAGCCATAATCTTAAGTCAAATTATAACTAATCTAAAATTAAGCGCATTACTAATCGAATATCCCTAGATTGAAACACATTATTGGCACAATTTTAAGATTCTCCTATAATTAAACTCAAATTTAAGTCCAATTAAATAATTAATCGTCTATTTTAAAGAAAATTTAACCAAAAAAAACTAAATGAATTACTCACTAAATTGAGCTAAGGTGAAACTTGTTATCTAATTATCTTACTAGCTATGCAAATTAAGGACCTAATTAAAAGTATCTAAATATTAGGACTTATACTAGAAAGAAACAAACTAAGCCTAAAATCTAAAAGAGTCTAAAATTAAAAAAGACCTAAAGTGTAACTCTACCTTAAAACCTAAGAAAAAGAATTAGACAACTAGCATGGCAGGCTTCCCGCTTGCGTGAATTACTTCCCCAAACATCAGTTTCCTATGAATTTTTTAAGGGATTTTAAATCTCTTTCCATTATTCCCGATGCAATGTTTTAATAAAGGGATTTTAAATTCTTTTTATTATTTTAACTCACCATCTTGCATGTTAATTAAAAGAGTTTCAATCTCTTTTTATTCATTTACCCTAAAAAGAAAACTTTCAAATGCTCTCTTCTCTTCCAATTCTCTGTGTTTCCCTGTCACTATCGTCGTCGCCGGCGTAGCTCTGAAGACGACAAATATTTCAAAGATGTTACCTTTCTTCTTTGTTTCTTTTCCCTAAACTTAAAATCAACTTTATTTGTAACCCCTCGTCCTGGTCCGGACGTTTGACCGGTCCGAGTAGGCTACACGGGGAAAAGTGATGTAAAACCCGTTAAGGTCCCACCTCGGTTAGCAACCCTAGAAAATTTCTTTTATTTATATCTTTTCTAAATGCATTATTAAGTCCTATGTGAAACACGACAGCGGAAAGACAAACAACATAACAACGACCATCCAAAGCAACACATTAAAACAATCCATTTCTCCTTTTTAAGCAGGCCGTATCGATACATCTACATAGGGTATCGATACGCCTTGACCAAGTCAACTGCCTTCAGTCAACGCAGGAAGACCGTATCGATACAGCCCTTGGGCGTATCGATACACCCTTCTCGGTCAACATCTCGCGGTCAACAAGACAAACCCGTACTGATACGCCAAAGTCTCACCAAAATCTCAATTTTCCAGTGAGCCTTGGGTGTATCGATACACCCCCGAGTATCGGTACACCAAGCCAAAACTGAGTTCTGAAGGGCAATACCGTATCGATATGGCCCTTAGGCGTATCGATACGCCCTACACTGCAAGTCTCCAAATTTCAGCAAAACGATTTAAGACTCGACTCTAGATGCGATTTACGACTCCCCAAGCCACAAACAACATACAAACAACCTTTAATCACCAAGATATCAACATACAAGACATTCAAAATGAACAAGGATCATGCATCGAAAGGATTCATACATTCACTCAAAAGGAGACATACTTAGCTCTTAAAGGTTCATGCCTTAGAAACAAAACATATAGGCATTCGTGACATGCAGCATAAGCAAGATTTACAATTCAAACAAGGCATCCAAGAGCCAAACCAACATCATCATACATCAAAGCTCAAATCAACAACACATATCCCATTGCTTGACTATTACAATCTACAAATTTAAAGTTCATACTTGAGCTAACCAAAAGCGACACTTGGAGACCTTTCCTTGCCCTTGCCACCCAAAGCTACTAATCTGCATTGTCGAACAAAAAGGAGCGTAAGCATAAAAGCTTAGTGAGGGTAAGCTCGTAAAACAAACCTTCGACAATGCAGGGTCCAAGCACGAGCAACAACCAAGATAGAATGCATGATCTTACCTCCGATCCCCGAGAGACAAAATATACATGATGCATGAACATATAATCAACACTATACCATGATCAACAATTCATAATCCCAACACACAAAAATACATATATCAATGTATTAACAACAACATATATCAATCCATATTGGAATCACATTTCATATCATATTGGCACCTAGCTATGACTCGAATACGCGGATAATACGTTGGAACGCACTTCCAACACAAACATTACCTTCGGTGGGATTACACTCATCATCGGTTCTCGCGGAGGGGATTCCAATCATCCTCACGCTCCGTCGATGGGATTCCACTCATCACCGACTAATATATAAAGATTTCCAGGCGAACCCCTACTCCTCCGTGGTGACTTAACGCCACCAAGGCCACACACGAATTTGACTCTCGTGTGCACACTAACACCCTAATGATCGATCATTGTAACCAAGCATACTAGTGCCAATATTAAACACAATCCATAACCTTTCACAACATCATTTCATATCAACTTCCGTGCTTAGCACGTACTCACCATGATCACTATCATGCACAATTTACAATCCAAACCACATGCATAATAATGCATCAAACCATGCCTCAACCACATGTATAACACAATATACATAATTACCATAAACGCAAATAAACAAGAGGCATAACAAGCAATTAGGAGTTCAACCAAAAGCTTCCTAAGCTAAGCTTGAGATTAGGCTACCACTCTAATCTCAACTATAGGTGGGTTTACCAAGCCCAACCTAGGTCCACATGCTTGAACCAATATTTAAAAACCATTTAAAAACAATAACCACTCACCGACCTGTAACCCCCTTAGCCCGGCCTAGACGGTTGACCCGAACTACGAAGATTATACGGGGAAAACCAAAGTCAACCTTGATTAACGACCCTTTTTTTCTTTTTAATCTTTTCTAGATACACGTTAACCCTAAATGAGGATTCATAAAACATATTTGAGAAAGGCACAGCGATCGAACGACATAGAGGGACTCAATTGCACTTAATACAAGTTTAGGGACCAAAATGTAATTTCTATAAATTAGAAGGTCTTTACTGATTTTAAGATTATCAATATGAAATTTGCCTTGTTACATGCTTTACTGCCAAATTTCATCTTAATTGGACATCTCAAACTCAAACAATTGCAACATCGACTTTTGGGACTAAAATGTAAAGCTTGGAAACATCAGCACCATTCAAATCAGTGCCCAACGGTCACCTGTTTCAGAACTTCCACCTGCTGTATCGAAACGTGGATCGAAACGGTGTTGACCGTTCTGATACGCGAGTTGGTTCCGAGATTGGTTTCGAAACGAGGCCTTCTAGTAGCCAAATCATTTCAAAACATCCCTTAGCGTTTCGAAACACGAAGGCCATTTTAAGCCCCCGTTTCGAAACACTAGAGGGTGTTTCGATACGATTTGCCTAGATTCAGCAGCAAAGTCTTGTTTTTCATGCATAAACTCATTCAAACCCGACCTAATGACTCCCTAATCATGTCAACAAGTCATCTAGCATCCAAAGTACACATTTAGAACTCCCAAACACATTCACATCATCAATTATGAAATTTCACAAGTCTAGAGGCATGCTTCCTATTACCAAAACCAAATATGTAACACCCGGGTTTAGGGGTCGGGTGAAAATAATATTTTAATTTTATTTCGAGTTCGATTTTGCAAATTAAATAATAAAATATTTTATGGGCCTCGGGATTTCAAATGTTTAAGGCTATGTTGGGCCTATCTCTTAAGTCCAAATCCATGGGCTTTAAGAGATGTGGGTTTGACCATTCATTAATGGCATTTTGGTCAATTGCAAAATGAATGAGAAATAAGATGACAAAAGGGGTTTTATTTGAAAGGAAAAATGCTCATCTTCTTCATTCCACCATTGTTGAAAACCTAAAACCCCTCTTACCCCCAAAAGCACTATTTCATCAAATCTTTTCATCAATTCAAAGGCTCTCATTGAGGTAATTGTAATTTTGAATTCTCCTCATGATTTCCAACATTTTCATAGCTTTAGTTTTCATAGAAATCATCTTTTTGAGTTTTTGAAGTTTTCAAGTTTGAAGAAAAGCATGGAACTTTAATAGCTTTTTGGGTTGTTTTGATTAATAGAGTTGAGTTTTGATCTAACCTTGCCCAATGGAATATTATATCTCAATTTGGTTGGGTTTTCTAAAGAATTCCGAAATGGGTTTTAGGGGTGTATTTAAAGTGTCAAAAATTTGTGTTTTTGGAATGGTTTTGTGAGAAATTGTTGGGTTAATGTTATAGCAACATTGGGTGGGTGTTTTTAGATGTTTTGTGATGATTTTTGAGAGGTTATAATGTTAGTTTGATGGGATTCCCGTAGCTACTGCTGTAGGTGGTTTTTAGGAGTGGAAATTAAGAGTTTTTGAAGTGTTTGTGTGGGGAAATGAAGGGCTGATGGTTGTACAACATTATGAGGGTGTTTTGGACATGTTTTGGAGTGTTTTAATTGTTAAAATTGGGAGGTAATGGCGGGGTTTTGCTGGAGTACGAAAATGGGATTATTTGGGAAGGTTTCGGCTTTGAATTGTTGAGAAAATGTTAGAGAATTGAGAGCTAATGTGTACCAATAAATTGTGGTTGATTAAGAGGTTAATACATTGCCTTTGATTGATTAGAGACATCGAATTTGGCCTTGGGAGGTTCGGGCACGATTTCGGAATTTGTGGAGACTTGAGTCGGCTTTGCTTGGATTGCTTAAGGAAGTAAGGTGAGTGGTTAATGTTTTAAATTGATTTCAAAGGTTGGTTCTAGCATGTGGAGGTGAAAATGTTTTCAAGTAATGTTTTGGTTCAAAGATGATTTTGAAAGAATTTAGATTTGGCTTGAAAAGTCGAATTAAACTCAAGAGAAAGTTGTTGTGAATTGCCTCTTTAATTTCCCCTTTTCCATTTGTTTTCATTACTTGTGGTGATGTTTTGTCAAGCATGAAATTTAAATAATTTGGGGAGAAGTATGATTGCTTAATATTATATCGTTGATCACGTATGATGGTATTAATGATGTCGTTGATATGCCTTGAAAGGTGTGAGTAAGTTGGTGCAAGTTGTGCACGAAAATGGTGAGTAAGACCATTTGTGATCGATAAGATTCCAAGTAGTAAGTGATGCCTAATTGTGGATTTTGTTACATCTTGATTTGGTTGTGCATGATATAGTGAGTACATGTCGTATGGTAATGATTGTATATCGTGTTGCATGGTTGGTGTCGAACCTCACGTGATGGTTGTCGTTGCACTGGTGATGTGTAGTCCCGCCGGTAGCGAGTGATATAAGACTCCGGTGATGTGTAGTCCCGCCGGTAGTGACTAGTAGAAGAGTACTTTGATGTGTAGTCCCATTGGAAAACTACTAGTCGAAACAGTGATGTGTAGTCCCACCGTGTGTGTTTTGGTTATGCTTGTGCATGTCATGTATTGTTCATGTTGTATCTCACTATATCATTCTCTTTTATGGTTTTGCTTTAATCTAGGATTATGTCCTCATGCATACCATGAAGTGAAATGCTATGATAAATGTCTTTATTGTTGACCGTTGGTTGAACTTGTATGTTAGTAGAAGGATTAGGTCATTGGATGATTTGTATGCGTTGACCTTTATTTTAAAGAAAACTTTGAACCCTACATTGTCGTAGTTATGTTTTAGAGCTCCGCTCACTAAGCTTTATGCTTACGCTCTCCCTTTTCCGACAATGCGGATCTTTAGCTTGGAGTTAGCAAGGAGCAAGATAAGGGCGTCCAAGCGTGTGGTAGTTTGCTCAAGTATGGTTTAATTAAATAATATAGTAGTTTAGCAATGGGAAATGCCACGTGTTTTAGGAACTTGTATCTAGACTCCTTTGTGTTGGCCGCGTGTTGTTAATGCCTTATGTTGATGTTTTGGATTGATTATGGTTTGTAATGCATGAATGCTATGTATGGATGCTTAGTTTGTGTTTGAATGCTTAAGATGCTTGAATGATTTGTGTATCACCTTGTGCTGATTAGTGTCCTTTGGCTCCTTGTGAAAGCATGCTTTTATGTTTGATTTGCCTTAGGATTGATGTTGGTGTGTTGGTTGGGGTTTTAGAGGGATTTAAGGGCCTCCTTGTGCCTTAAATCAGCTCAAACCTGCAAGTTCGTAGCAGGGGTATCGATACGGTTGGTACGGTATCGATACCACCTTCTTGTTTCAGGCCTCGTGTATCGATACACTTGAGGGGTGTATCGATACCATTTTGGTCACTGGAGCTACTGTCCATTTTGGTATCGATACCGGCCTCTAGTGTATCGATACTGTCATCTTAGCGTTGACCGTGGGAAGTCAACCGTTGGGAAGGATATCGATACACTCCTTGGGTGTATCGAAACGGTCTCTACGTGTTGACTTTGACCAGTTGACCTAGTCAAGGGGGCATCGATACACCCCTTAAGGGTATCGATACCACCTGTAGTTAAAGTTTAAAATTGGGCTGTAAGATGTTGGGCTGAGTTCGTTTGTTTGCCTCGTGAATGTTGTTCCGCTGTATGATCACATAAGATTAAATACTCATCTAAACAAGATTTAAAATGAAAAAAATAGGGTTGCTATCTGAGGGGGAATCCTTAAGGGGTTTTCACTCGGTTTTCCCCGTGTAGCTCACTCGGACCGGTCATCCGGCCAGACCGGGACGAGGGGGTTACATTTGTTGGTATCAGAGCCTGAGGTTTCCGAGACCTCGAGTAGGTAAGTGAGGTAAGTTTGATGTGAATGTTGTTGTTATGTCTCGGTGAATGTGTTGCCATGTATGCTTAATGTTTGCTTGTTAGTACGGTGTTTGAAAGCATGTGTTAGCATGATGCTTGTGTTGAAGCGTAGTGTCGAGTTCCCATTGCTACTATTACTTATTTAAGAAGATATTTTTTTGTAAAGGAATATACTTGAGCACCTTGGACCCTTGCTCTTGCTAACCCTGAATATTCTTGTTTGTGTGTTTTGTTTTGTTTAGTATTGTATTGTTGTCTTTGGTAAGTTGGTGGCCGAGGCGTGGGCCTAGGGCTGGTAATCGTGAATCTGAGGTTTTGGAGGATGTGAACGATGAGAGAGTTCGTCGCTTTAGTTCAGGGCAGTATGACCGTACCAGAGTTTGGAGTGCAGTTTGTTTGTTTGGATCAACAGGCACATGAGTTGGTTGCTGTTGAGGGAGAACAATGTGACCGATCTTGATATGAGATGGTAATAGAAGTGAAGACTTAAGAGTTGGCTTCGGAAGGATGTCGATGTTGTAGCAAGTAATTCCTCGACACAGTCATTGGGCTTGTTTTCCTGATTGATTCTGGATCTACGCGTCCGTGTATTTTGAGTGAACATACGAAGTTGTTGAATCTACCTTGTGAGGTACTAGGGGTAGGTGTTGGTGTTGCTAGCTCATTCGGGGATACAGTCGTGGTCAGAAAGATGTACAAGGTATGTCCGTTGATGGTTCAGTGGCACGAGTTTTTAGTAGATGCGATGAAATTGCCTTTAACGGTTTTGATGTGAAACTATGCATGGATTAGCTTGTAGAACATAGAATTAGGGTAGACCTTGAGACATTGGGAGTTTTCTTAAAGCTTGCAGATGGCTATGATCTTGAAATGGTAGGTGAGAATGTGAATTTCGTATCGAGTGTTGATCCAACTTTAGAGGTCAAAGACCGACTGATTTTGGTTGACAGGCTTGCCGGGCAAACGTGATGGATTTGCTTTTGATTTAGGATTAGACCGCAGGATGTTAGGACAGTTTGTGTTTTATTTTCCTAGAAGTGTTTGGAAGAATTGCCGGTTTATCTCTTGATAGAGAAGAAGAGTTTGTTATTGAGACCGTCTCCGAGGTTACTTCTGTTTGCTCTGTAACTTATGATTCCCGAAAGAATTGAGAGTGTTGAAGAATCAATTACGAGATTTGTTAGACCTTAGATTCATTAGGCCTAATGCATCATTGTTAGAGTTCGACAGTGTAATTTGTGAAGAAGAGAGAGTGACAGTACGAGAATGTGTTTAGATTTCAAACAGTTGAAACATTTGACAGTGAATAGTTAGTATCTGTTTCTCAGCATCCGTGATTTGTTGATCAGTTAGTGTATGCTTCAGTCTTTTCGAAGATTAATTTGGGATCCGATTACTACCAGTGGAAGTGAGAGAAGTTGAAGTATTGAAGACAGCTTTCGGGACAGATGTGGACACTTTGAGTTTTAGGTTATGCCATTTTGTTCGACTAGTTAGCTACTTTTATAGAGATGTTGAGCAGAATGTTTTTCTAAGTCCTTGATCAGTTGTAGTAGTTCACATAGATGACACATGGGTATATTCACGTACCGAAGAAGACCATGACAAGCCTTGAAGTTAGGGTTGTAGATTCTATTAGAAAATCAGTCGAATGCCAAGTTGTGCAAGCGTGAGCTCCGAGTTATGGAAGATGTTCTCCTAGGACATGTGGATTGGCCGAGTGTATTAGAGTAAATCCTAAGTACACAGAAGAAGAGGTGAGTTGGAAGAAATTGAAGACTGTGATAGGTATCTATAGCTCCTAGGTCTAGCATTGTTACTATTGGGGGGGGGGTCTGTAGATGATCTTTTGAAGAAAGTTGTTCCTTTGACAAGTTGCTATAGAAGAATGTTCGGTTGTGTGGTCAGATGCGAGATAACGAGCCCTTGAGAAACCGAAAGAAACCTTGAAGGGAACTTCAACCTTGAATCAGCTTATATCAGAGAAAGAGTTTGCGAACCATAGTGATGTGTTACATGTAGAGTTAGGTTGTGTGCTTATGCAAAGCAGAAGATTGCGGCTTGTTCATTAAGATAGTTGAAAGACTATGAGAAGAGTTATCTGATATGAGACATAGAGTTAATTACAGTTGTGTTTGCTTCGAAGACTTAGAGACAAAGCTTGTATAGTAAGAAATACACAGTATGTACGTACATATTATCAGAACTTGAATTGTTAGACAACTTAGGAAGGGTTGAAACTTGAACAACATAAAGTGTTAGAATTGCTTGGAGACTGTGATCTCAAGATTGAGCACTATCTGAAGAGAGTCTACGTAGTAACCGATGTTCCGAGTTATTTTGTTGATAGATTAGTAGTTTGGTTGCGAGATGTGATTGCCGAATTCAGTTTACCGAATGATAGTAATCTTGTGGCCGAGTTACATGTTAAACCTACTTTGAGTCAGAATGCTTGAAGAGAAACAGTTGCAAGACAGGTTCTTGGCACCTCACGTGCAAGACATAGTGGAAGGAAGACCGTCAGAATACAATTTAAGAGATGATAGAGTTTGTATTTTTAGAGACAAAATTGTTGTACCGATTGCCATAGTGTTTTGAGGCGTATTGTGTTGGCCGAACCATACGACAATTCACTTGTATTGCATCAAAGTACTAGGAAGACATATTGTGGGTTGAAGATGAGTACTTCTGGATTGAGTTGATGAATAATGTGGTTCAGTATGAGAGTAAGTGTGTAAATTGCCAGCGTGTTAAGACCAAGCATTAGTTTTCTTCTAGTTTGTTACATCCGTGGGAGGTTCTTAATGAAAGTGGGTAATAGAGATTCGAGTTTTCTGTTAGATTTTTTTTGAAGACGTCTGCGTAGTGTTTGATTACTTGTTGAAGACAGAGGATCAGTTAGAGAAAGTTATGACTCAGGTGTCTAAACAGTGTTGTATGAGATTGTGAATCGGGCTAGTTCTGTTGTTTATTTTTTGCAGTTACCACCAGAGTTAGGGAGGGGATCCGTGACGTGTTTTGTGTATCTATGATTCAGAAGTGTGAGTCAGTTTTGTTCCGTGTTATGTTATTGAATAGATTGAGTTGAGTTAAAATGGTCATGCATTGAAGGACCCGTTGAGATCTTGACATCAGGTAGCTAATGTTGTATGGTGAGTCTACCAAGTTGGTTAGTATGTTGTGGTGAAAGAGAGAAAGTGTGGAGGAGCATGTTTTAGTGACTCTTCCCATTCGATAAATTTCGGGGACGAAATTTCCTTAAGTGGGGGAGAGTTGTAACACCCGGGTTTAGGGGTCGGGTGAAAATAATATTTTAATTTTATTCCGGGTTCGGTTTTGCAAATTAAATAATAAAATATTTTATGGGCCTCGGGATTTCAAATGTTTAAGGCTATGTTGGGCCTATCTCTTAAGTCCAAATCCATGGGCTTTAAGAGATGTGGGTTTGACCATTCATTAATGGCATTTTGGTCAATTGCAAAATGAATGAGAAATAAGATGACAAAAGAGGTTTTATTTGAAAGGAAAAATGCTCATCTTCTTCATTCCACCATTGTTGAAAACCTAAAACCCCTCTTACCCCCAAAAGCACTATTTCATCAAATCTCTTCATCAATTCAAAGGTTCTCTTTGAGGTAATTGTAATTTTGAATTTTCCTCATGTTTTCCAACATTTTCATAGCTTTAGTTTTCATAGAAATCATCTTTTTGAGTTTTTGAAGTTTTCAAGTTTGAAGAAAAGCATGGAACTTTAATAGCTTTTTGGGTTGTTTTGATTAATAGAGTTGAGTTTTGATCTAACCTTGCCCAATGGAATATTATATCTCAATTTGGTTGGGTTTTCTAAAGAATTCCGAAATGGGTTTTAGGGGTGTATTTAAAGTGTCAAAAATTTGTGTTTTTGGAATGGTTTTGTGAGAAATTGTTGAGTTGATGTTATAGCAACATTGGGTGGGTGTTTTTAGATGTTTTGTGATGATTTTTGAGAGGTTATAATGTTAGTTTGATGGGATTCCCGTAGCTACTTCTGTAGGTGGTTTTTAGGAGTGGAAATTAAGAGTTTTTGAAGTGTTTGTGTGGGGAAATGAAGGGCTGATGGTTGTACAACATTATGAGGGTGTTTTGGACATGTTTTGGAGTGTTTTAATTGTTAAAATTGGGAGGTAATGGCGGGGTTTTGCTGGAGTACGAAAATGGGATTATTTGGGAAGGTTTCGGCTTTGAATTGTTGAGAAAATGTTAGAGAATTGAGAGCTAATGTGTACCAATAAATTGTGGTTGATTAAGAGGTTAATACATTGCCTTTGATTGATTAGAGACATCGAATTTGGCCTTGGGAGGTTCGGGCACGATTTCGGAAGTTGTGGAGACTTGAGTCGGCTTTGCTTGGATTGCTTAAGGAAGTAAGGTGAGTGGTTAATGTTTTAAATTGATTTGAAAGGTTGGTTCTAGCATGTGGAGGTGAAAATGTTTTCAAGTAATGTTTTGGTTCAAAGATGATTTTGAAAGAATTTAGATTTGGCTTGAAAAGTCGAATTAAACTCAAGAGTAAGTTGTTGTGAATTGTCTCTTTAATTTCCCCTTTTTCCATTTGTTTTCATTACTTGTGGTGATGTTTTGTCAAGCATGAAATTTAAATAATTTGGGGAGAAGTATGATTGCTTAATATTATATCGTTGATCACGTATGATGGTATTAATGATGTCGTTGATATGCCTTGAAAGGTGTGAGTAAGTTGGTGCAAGTTGTGCACGAAAATGGTGAGTAAGACCATTTGTGATCGGTAAGATTCCAAGTAGTAAGTGATGCCTAATTGTGGATTTTGTTACATCTTGATTTGGTTGTGCATGATATAGTGAGTACATGTCGTATGGCAATGATTGTATATCGTGTTGCATGGTTGGTGTCGAACCTCATGTGATGGTTGTCGTTGCTCCGGTGATGTGTAGTCCCGCCGGTAGCGAGTGGTATAAGACTCCGGTGATGTGTAGTCCCGCCTGTAGTGACTAGTAGAAGAGTACTTTGATGTGTAGTCCCATTGGAAAACTACTAGTCGAAACGGTGATGTGTAGTCCCACCGTGTGTGTTTTGGTTATGCTTGTGCATGCCATATATTGTTCATGTTGTATCTCACTATATCATTCTCTTTTATGGTTTTGCTTTAATCTAGGATTATGTCCTCATGCATACCATGAAGTGAAATGCTATGATAAATGTCTTTATTGTTGACCGTTGGTTGAACTTGTATGTTAGTAGAAGGATTAGGTCATTGGATGATTTGTATGCGTTGACCTTTATTTAAAGAAAACTTTGAACCCTGCATTGTCGTAGTTATGTTTTAGAGCTCCGCTCACTAAGCTTTATGCTTACGCTCTCCCTTTTTCAACAATGCAAATCTTTAGCTTGGAGTTAGCAAGGAGCAAGATAAGGGCGTCCAAGCGTGTGGTAGTTTGCTCAAGTATGGTTTAATTAAATAATGTAGTAGTTTAGCAATGGGAAATGCCACGTGTTTTAGGAACTTGTATCTAGACTCCTTTGTGTTGGCCGCGTGTTGTTAATGCCTTATGTTGATGTTTTGGATTGATTATGGTTTGTAATGCATGAATGCTATGTATGGATGCTTAGTTTGTGTTTGAATGCTTAAGATGCTTGAATGATTTGTGTATCACCTTGTGTTGATTAGTGTCCTTTGGCTCCTTGTGAAAGCATGCTTTTATGTTTGATTTGCCTTAGGATTGATGTTGGTGTGTTGGTTGGGGTTTTAGAGGGATTTAAGGGCCTCCTTGTGCCTTAAATCAGCTCAAACCTGCAAGTTCGTAGCAGGGGTATCGATACGGTTGGTACGGTATCGATACCACCTTCTTGTTTCAGGCCTCGTGTATCGATACACTTGAGGGGTGTATCGATACCATTTTGGTCACTGGAGCTACTGTCCATTTTGGTATCGATACCGGCCTCTAGTGTATCGATACTGTCATCTTAGCGTTGACCGTGGGAAGTCAACCGCTGGGGAGGGTATCGATACACTCCTTGGGTGTATCGAAACGGTCTCTACGTGTTTACTTTGACCAGTTGACCTAGTCAAGGGGGCATCGATACACCCATTAAGGGTATCGATACCGCCTGTAGTTAAAGTTTAAAATTGGGCTGTAAGATGTTGGGCTGAGTTCGTTTGTTTGCCTCTTGATTGTTGTTCCGCTGTATGATCACATAGGATTAAATACTCATCTAGACAAGATTTAAAATGAAAAAAATAGGGTTGCTAACCGAGGGGGAATCCTTAAGGGGTTTTCACTCGGTTTTCCCCGTGTAGCTCACTCGGACCGGTCATCCGGCCAGACCGGGACGAGGGGGTTACATTTGTTGGTATCAGAGCCTGAGGTTTCCGAGACCTCGGGTAGGTAAGTGAGGTAAGTTTGATGTGAATGTTGTTGTTATGTCTCGGTGAATGTGTTGCCATGTATGCTTAATGTTTGCTTGTTAGTACGGTGTTTGAAAGCATGTGTTAGCATGATGCTTGTGTTGAAGCGTAGTGTCGAGTTCCCATTGCTACTATTACTTATTTAAGAAGTTTTTTTTTGTAAAGGAATATACTTGAGCACCTTGGACCCTTGCTCTTGCTAACCCTGAATATTCTTGTTTGTGTGTTTTGTTTAGTATTGTATTGTTGTCTTTGGTAAGTTGGAGGCCGAGGCGTGGGCCTAGGGCTGGTAATCGTGAATCTGAGGTTTTGGAGGATGTGAACGATGAGAGAGTTCGTCTCTTTAGTTCAGGGCAGTATGACCGTACCAGAGTTTGGAGTGCAGTTTGTTTGTTTGGATCAACAGGCACATGAGTTGGTTGCTGTTGAGGGAGAAAAATGTGAACGATCTTGATATGAGATGGTAATAGAAGTGAAGACTTAAGAGTTGGCTTCGGAAGGATGTCGATGTTGTAGCAATTAGTTCCTCGACACAGTCATTGGGCTTGTTTTTCTGATTGATTCTGGATCTACGCGTCCGTGTATTTTGAGTGAACATACGAAGTTGTTGAATCTACCTTGTGAGGTACTAGGGGTAGGTGTTGGTGTTGCTAGCTCCTTCGGGGATACAGTCGTTGTTAGAAAGATGTACAAGGGATGTCCGTTGATGGTTCAGTGGCACGAGTTTTCAGTGGATGCGATGAAATTGCCTTTCACGGTTTTGATGTGAAACTATGCATGGATTAGCTTGTAGAACATAGAATTAAGGTAGACCTTGAGACATTGGGAGTTTTCTTAAAGCTTGCAGATGGCTATGATCTTGAAATGGTAGGTGAGAATGTGAATTTCGTATCGAGTGTTGATCCAACTTTAGAGGTCAAAGACCGATTGATTTTGGTTGACAGGCTTGCTGGGCAAACGCGATGGATTTGCTTTTGATTGAGGATTAGACCGTAGGATGTTAGGATAGTTTGTGTTTTATTTTCCTAGAAGTGTTTGGAAGAATTGCCGGTTTATCTCTTGATAGAGAAGAAGAGTTTGTTATTGAGACCGTCTCCGAGGTTGCTTCTGTTTGCTCTGTAACTTATGATTCCCGAAAGAATTGAGAGTGTTGAAGAATCAATTACGAGATTTGTTAGACCTTAGATTCATTAGGCCTAATGCATCATTGTTAGAGTTCGACAGTGTAATTTGTGAAGAAGAGAGAGTGACAGTACGAGAATGTGTTTAGATTTCAAACAGTTGAAACATTTGACAGTGAATAGTTAGTATCTGTTTCTCAGCATCCGTGATTTGTTGATCAGTTAGTGTATGCTTCAGTCTTTTCGAAGATTAATTTGGGATCCGATTACTACCAGTGGAAGTGAGAGAAGTTGAAGTATTGAAGACAGCTTTCGGGACAGATGTGGACACTTTGAGTTTTAGGTTATGCCATTTTGTTCGACTAGTTAGCTACTTTTATAGAGATGTTGAGCAGAATGTTTTTCTAAGTCCTTGATCAGTTGTAGTAGTTCACATAGATAACACATGGGTATATTCACGTACCGAAGAAGACCATGACAAGCCTTGAAGTTAGGGTTGTAGATTCTATTAGAAAATCAGTCGTATGCCAAGTTGTGCAAGCGTGAGCTCCGAGTTATGGAAGATGTTCTCCTAGGACATGTGGATTGGCCGAGTGTATTAGAGTAAATCCTAAGTAGACAGAAGAAGAGGTGAGTTGGAAGAAATTGAAGACTGTGATAGGTATCTATAGCTCCTAGGTCTAGCATTGTTACTATTGGGGGGGGGGTCTGTAGATGATCTTTTGAAGAAAGTTGTTCCTTTGACAAGTTGCTATAGAAGAATGTTCGGTTGTGTGGTCAGATGCGAGATAACGAGCTCTTGAGAAACCGAAAGAAACCTTGAAGGGAACTTCGACCTTGAATCAGCTTATATCAGAGAAAGAGTTTGCGAACCATAGTGATGTGTTACATGTAGAGTTAGGTTGTGTGCTTATGCAAAGCAGAAGATTGTAGCTTGTTCATTAAGATAGTTGAAAGACTATGAGAAGAGTTATCTGATATGAGACATAGAGTTAATTATAGTTGTGTTTGCTTCGAAGACTTAGAGACAAAGCTTGTATAGTAAGAAATGCACAGTGTGTACGTACATATTATCAGAACTTGAATTGTTAGACAACTTAGGAAGGGTTGAAACTTGAACAACATAAAGTGTTAGAATTGCTTGGAGACTGTGATCTCAAGATTGAGCACTATCTGAAGAGAGTCTACGTAGTAACCGATGTTCCGAGTTATTTTGTTGATAGATTAGTAGTTGGGTTGCGAGATGTGATTGCCGAATTCAGTTTACCGAATGATAGTAATCTTGTGGCCGAGTTACATGTTAAACCTACTTTGAGTCAGAATGCTTGAAGAGAAACAGTTGCAAGACAGGTTCTTGGCACCTCACGTGCAAGACATAGTGGAAGGAAGACCGTCAGAATACAATTTCGGAGATGATAGAGTTTGTATTTTTAGAGACAGAATTGTTGTACCGATTGTCATAGTGTTTTGAGGCGTATTGTGTTGGCCGAAGCATACGGCCGTTCACTTGTATTGCATCAAAGTAGTAGGAAGACGTATTGTGGGTTGAAGATGAGTACTTCTGGATTGAGTTGATGAATAATGTGGTTCAGTATGAGAGTAAGTGTTTAAATTGCCAGCGTGTTAAGACCAAGCATTAGTTTTCTTCTAGTTTGTTACATCCGTGGGAGGTTCTTAATGAAAGTGGGTAATAGAGATTCGAGTTTTCTGTTAGATTTTTTTTGAAGACGTCTGCGTAGTGTTTGATTACTTGTTGAAGACGGAGGATCAGTCAGAGAAAGTTATGAGTCAGGTGTCCAAACAGTGTTGTATGAGATTGTGAATCGGTCTAGTTCTGTTGTTTATTTGTTGTAGTTACCACCAGAGTTAGGGAGGGGATCCGTGACGTGTTTTGTGTATCTATGATTCAGAAGTGTGAGTCAGTTTTGTTCCGTGTTATGTTGTTGAATAGATTGAGTTGAGTTAAAATGGTCATGCATTGAAGGACCCGTTGAGATCTTGACATCAGGTAGCTAATGTTGTATGGTGAGTCTACCAAGTTGGTTAGTATGTTGTGGTGAAAGAGAGAAAGTGTGGAGGAGCATGTTTTAGTGACTCTTCCCGTTCGATAAATTTCGGGGACGAAATTTCCTTAAGTGGGGGAGAGTTGTAACACCCGGGTTTAGGGGTCGGGTGAAAATAATATTTTAATTTTATTTCGGGTTCAGTTTTGCAAATAAAATAATAAAATATTTTATGGGCCTCCGGATTTCAAATGTTTAAGGCTATGTTGGGCCTATCTCTTAAGTCCAAATCCATGGGCTTTAAGAGATGTGGGTTTGACCATTCATTAATGGCATTTTGGTCAATTGCAAAATGAATGAGAAATAAGATGACAAAAGGGGTTTTATTTGAAAGGAAAAATGCTCATCTTCTTCATTCCACCATTGTTGAAAACCTAAAACCCCTCTTACCCCCAAAAGCACTATTTCATCAAATCTCTTCATCAATTCAAAGGCTCTCTTTGAGGTAATTGTAATTTTGAATTCTCCTCATGATTTCCAACATTTTCATAGCTTTAGTTTTCATAGAAATCATCTTTTTGAGTTTTTGAAGTTTTCAAGTTTGAAGAAAAGCATGAAACTTTAATAGCTTTTTGGGTTGTTTTGATTAATAGAGTTGAGTTTTGATCTAACCTTGCCCAATGGAATATTATATCTCAATTTGGTTGGGTTTTCTAAAGAATTCCGAAATGGGTTTTAGGGGTGTATTTAAAGTGTCAAAAATTTGTGTTTTTGGAATGGTTTTGTGAGAAATTGTTGGGTTGATGTTATAGCAACATTGAGTGGGTGTTTTTAGATGTTTTGTGATGATTTTTGAGAGGTTATAATGTTAGTTTGATGGGATTCCCGTAGCTACTGCTGTAGGTGGTTTTTAAGAGTAGAAATTAAGAGTTTTTGAAGTGTTTGTGTGGGGAAATGAAGGGCTGATGGTTGTACAACATTATGAGGGTGTTTTGGACATGTTTTGGAGTGTTTTAATTGTTAAAATTGGGAGGTAATGGCGGGGTTTTGCTGGAGTACGAAAATGGGATTATTTGGGAAGGTTTCGGCTTTGAATTGTTGAGAAAATGTTAGAGAATTGAGAGCTAATGTGTACCAATAAATTGTGGTTGATTAAGAGGTTAATACATTGCCTTTGATTGATTAGAGACATCGGATTTGGCCTTGGGAGCTTCGGGCACGATTTTGGAAGTTGTGGAGACTTGAGTCGGCTTTGCTTGGATTGCTTAAGGAAGTAAGGTGAGTGGTTAATTTTTTAAATTGATTTCAAAGGTTGGTTCTAGCATGTGGAGGTGAAAATGTTTTCAAGTAATGTTTTGGTTCAAAGATGATTTTGAAAGAATTTAGATTTGGCTTGAAAAGTCGAATTAAACTCAAGAGTAAGTTGTTGTGAATTGTCTCTTTAATTTCCCCTTTTTCCATTTGTTTTCATTACTTGTGGTGATGTTTTGTCAAGCATGAAATTTAAATAATTTGGGGAGAAGTATGATTGCTTAATATTATATCGTTGATCACGTATGATGGTATTAATGATGTCGTTGATATGCCTTGAAAGGTGTGAGTAAGTTGGTGCAAGTTGTGCACGAAAATGGTGAGTAAGACCATTTGTGACCGGTAAGATTCCAAGTAGTAAGTGATGCCTAATTGTGGATTTTGTTACATCTTGATTTGGTTGTGCAATGATATAGTGAGTACATGTTGTATGGTAATGATTGTATATCGTGTTGCATGGTTGGTGTCGAACCTCATGTGATTGTTGTCGTTGCTCCGGTGATGTGTAGTCCCGCCGGTAGCGAGTGGTATAAGACTCTGGTGATGTGTAGTCCCGCCGGTAGTGACTAGTAGAAGAGTACTTTGATGTGTAGTCCCATTGGAAAACTACTAGTCGAAACGGTGATGTGTAGTCCCACCGTGTGTGTTTTGGTTATGCTTGTGCATGCCATGTATTTTTCATGTTGTATCTCACTATATCATTCTCTTTTATGGTTTTGCTTTAATCTAGGATTATGTCCTCATGCATACCATGCAGTGAAATGCTATGATAAATGTCTTTATTGTTGACCGTTGGTTGAACTTGTATGTTAGTAGAAGGATTAGGTCATTGGATGATTTGTATGCGTTGACCTTTATTTTAAAGAAAACTTTGAACCCTGCATTGTCGTAGTTATGTTTTAGAGCTCCGCTCACTAAGCTTTATGCTTACGCTCTCCCTTTTCCGACAATGCAGATCTTTAGCTTGGAGTTAGCAAGGAGCAAGATAAGGGCGTCCAAGCGTGTGATAGTTTGCTCAAGTATGGTTTAATTAAATAATGTAGTAGTTTAGCAATGGGAAATGCCACGTGTTTTAGGAACTTGTATCTAGACTCCTTTGTGTTGGCCGCATGTTGTTAATGCCTTATGTTGATGTTTTGGATTGATTATGGTTTGTAATGCATGAATGCTATGTATGGATGCTTAGTTTGTATTTGAATGCTTAAGATGCTTGAATGATTTGTGTATCACCTTGTGTTGATTAGTGTCCTTTGGCTCCTTGTGAAAGCATGCTTTTATGTTTGATTTGCCTTAGGATTGGTGTTGGTGTGTTGGTTGGGGTTTTAGAGGGATTTAAGGGCCTCCTTGTGCCTTAAATCAGCTCAAACCTGCAAGTTCGTAGCAGGGGTATCGATACGGTTGTTACGGTATCGATACCACCTTCTTGTTTCAGGCCTCGTGTATCGATACACTTGAGGGGTGTATCGATACCATTTTGGTCACTGGAGCTACTGTCCATTTTGGTATCGATACCGGCCTCTAGTGTATCGATACTGTCATCTTAGCATTGACCGTGGGAAGTCAACCGCTGGGGAGGGTATCGATACACTCCTTGGGTGTATCGAAACGGTCTCTACGTGTTGACTTTGACCAGTTGACCTAGTCAAGGGGGCATCGATACACCCCTTAAGGGTATCGATACCGCCTGTAGTTAAAGTTTAAAATTGGGCTGTAAGATGTTGGGCTGAGTTCGTTTGTTTGCCTCGTGAATGTTGTTCCGCTGTATGATCACATAGGATTAAATACTCATCTAGACAAGATTTAAAATGAAAAAAATAGGGTAACTAACCGAGGGGGAATCCTTAAGGGGTTTTCACTCAGTTTTCCCCGTGTAGCTCACTCGGACCGGTCATCCGGCCAGACCGGGACGAGGGGGTTACATTTGTTGGTATCAGAGCCTGAGGTTTTCGAGACCTCGGGTAGGTAAGTGAGGTAAGTTTGATGTGAATGTTGTTGTTATGTCTCGGTGAATGTGTTGCCATGTATGCTTAATGTTTGCTTGTTAGTACGGTGTTTGAAAGCATGTGTTAGCATGATGCTTGTGTTGAAGCGTAGTGTCGAGTTCCCATTGCTACTATTACTTATTTAAGAAGATTTTTTTGTAAAGGAATATACTTGAGCACCTTGGACCCTTGCTCTTGCTAACCCTGAATATTCTTGTTTGTGTGTTTTGTTTAGTATTGTATTGTTGTCTTTGGTAATTTGGAGGCCGAGGCGTGGGCCTAGGGCTGGTAATCGTGAATCTGAGGTTTTGGAGGATGTGAACGATGAGAGAGTTCGTCGCTTTAGTTCAGGGTAGTATGACCGTACTAGAGTTTGGAGTGCAGTTTGTTTGTTTGGATTAACAGGCACATGAGTTGGTTGCTGTTGAGGGAGAACAATGTGACCGATCTTGATATGAGATGGTAATAGAAGTGAAGACTTAAGAGTTGGCTTCGGAAGGATGTCGATGTTGTAGCAAGTAATTCCTCGACACAGTCATTGGGCTTGTTTTTCTGATTGATTCTGGATCTACGCGTCCGTGTATTTTGAGTGAACATACGAAGTTGTTGAATCTACCTTGTGAGGTACTAGGGGTAGGTGTTGGTGTTGCTAGCTCCTTCGGGGATACAGTCGTGGTTAGAAAGATGTACAAGGGATGTCCGTTGATGGTTCAGTGGCACAAGTTTTCAGTGGATGCGATGAAATTGCCTTTCACGGTTTTGGTGTGAAACTATGCATGGATTAGCTTGTAGAACATAGAATTAGGGTAGACCTTGAGACATTGGGAGTTTTCTTAAAGCTTGCAGATGGCTATGATCTTGAAATGGTAGGTGAGAATGTGAATTTCGTATCGAGTGTTGATCCAACTTTAGAGGTCAAAGACCGATTGATTTTGGTTGACAGGCTTGTTGGGGAAACGCGATGGATTTGCTTTTGATTGAGGATTAGACCGTAGGATGTTAGGATAGTTTGTGTTTAATTTTCCTAGAAGTGTTTGGAAGAATTGCCGGTTTATCTCTTGATAGAGAAGAAGAGTTTGTTATTGAGACCGTCTCCGAGGTTGCTTCTGTTTGCTCTGTAACTTATGATTCCCGAAAGAATTGAGAGTGTTGAAGAATCAATTACGAGATTTGTTTGACCTTAGATTCATTAGGCCTAATGCATCATTGTTAGAGTTCGACAGTGTAATTTGTGAAGAAGAGAGAGTGATAGTACGAGAATGTGTTTAGATTTCAAACAATTGAAACATTTGACAGTGAATAGTTAGTATCTGTTTCTCAGCATCCGTGATTTGCTGATCAGTTAGTGTATGCTTTAGTCTTTTCGAAGATTAATTTGGGATCCGATTACTACCAGTGGAAGTGAGAGAAGTTGAAGTATTGAAGACAGCTTTCGGGACAGATGTGGACACTTTGAGTTTTAGGTTATGCCATTTTGTTCGACTAGTTAGCTACTTTTATAGAGATGTTGAGCAGAATGTTTTTCTAAGTCCTTGATCACTTGTAGTAGTTCACATAGATGACACATGGGTATATTCACGTACCGAAGAAGACCATGATAAGACTTGAAGTTAGGGTTGTAGATTCTATTAGAAAATCAGTCGTATGCCAAGTTGTGCAAGCGTGAGCTCCGAGTTTTGGAAGATTTTCTCCTAGGACATGTGGATTGGCCGAGTGTATTAGAGTAAATCCTAAGTAGACAGAAGAAGAGGTGAGTTGGAAGAAATTGAAGACTGTGATAGGTATCTATAGCTTCTAGGTCTAGCATTGTTACTATTGGGGGGGGGTCTGTAGATGATCTTTTGAAGAAAGTTGTTCCTTTGACAAGTTGCTATAGAAGAATGTTCGGTTGTGTGGTCAGATGCGAGATAACGAGCCCTTGAGAAACCGAAAGAAACCTTGAAGGGAACTTCGACCTTGAATCAGCTTATATCAGAGAAAGAGTTTGCGAACCATAGTGATGTGTTACATGTAGAGTTAGGTTGTGTGCTTATGCAAAGCAGAAGATTGCAGCTTGTTCATTAAGATAGTTGAAAGACTATGAGAAGAGTTATCTGATATGAGACATAGAGTTAATTACAGTTGTGTTTGCTTCGAAGACTTAGAGACAAAGCTTGTATAGTAAGAAATGCACAGTGTGTACGTACATATTATCAGAACTTGAATTGTTAGACAACTTAGGAAGGGTTGAAACTTGAACAACATAAAGTGTTAGAATTGCTTGGAGACTGTGATCTCAAGATTGAGCACTATCTGAAGAGAGTCTACGTAGTAACCGATGTTCCGAGTTATTTTGTTGATAGATTAGTAGTTGGGTTGCGAGATGTGATTGCCGAATTCAGTTTACCGAATGATAGTAATCTTGTGGCCGAGTTACATGTTAAACCTACTTTGAGTCAGAATGCTTGAAGAGAAACAGTTGCAAGACAGGTTCTTGGCACCTCACGTGCAAGACATAGTGGAAGGAAGACCGTCAGAATACAATTTCGGAGATGATAGAGTTTGTATTTTTAGAGACAGAATTGTTGTACCGATTGCCATAGTGTTTTGAGGCGTATTGTGTTGGCCGAAGCATACGGCCGTTCTCTTGTATTGCATCAAAGTAGTAGGAAGACGTATTGTGGGTTGAAGATGAGTACTTCTGGATTGAGTTGATGAATAATGTGGTTCAGTATGAGAGTAAGTGTGTAAATTGCCAGCGTGTTAAGACCAAGCATTAGTTTTCTTCTAGTTTGTTACATCCGTGGGAGGTTCTTAATGAAAGTGGGTAATAGAGATTCGAGTTTTCTGTTAGATTTTTTTTGAAGACGTCTGCGTAGTGTTTGATTACTTGTTGAAGACGGAGGATCAGTCAGAGAAAGTTATGAGTCAGGTGTCCAAACAATGTTGTATGAGATTGTGAATCGGGCTAGTTCTGTTGTTTATTTGTTGCAGTTACCACCAGAGTTAGGGAGGGGATCCGTGACGTGTTTTGTGTATCTATGATTCAGAAGTGTGAGTCAGTTTTGTTCCGTGTTATGTTATTGAATAGATTGAGTTGAGTTAAAATGGTCATGCATTGAAGGACCCGTTGAGATCTTGACATCAGGTAGCTAATGTTGTATGGTGAGTCTACCAAGTTGGTTAGTATGTTGTGGTGAAAGAGAGAAAGTGTGGAGGAGCATGTTTTAGTGACTCTTCCCGTTCGATAAATTTCGGGGATGAAATTTCCTTAAGTGGGGGAGAGTTGTAACACCCGGGTTTAGGGGTCGGGTGAAAATAATATTTTAATTTTATTTCGGGTTCGGTTTTGCAAATTAAATAATAAAATATTTTATGGGCCTCGGGATTTCAAATGTTTAAGGCTATGTTGGGCCTATCTCTTAAGTCCAAATCCATGGGCTTTAAGAGATGTGGGTTTGACCATTCATTAATGGCATTTTGGTCAATTGCAAAATGAATGAGAAATAAGATGACAAAAGGGGTTTTATTTGAAAGGAAAAATGCTCATCTTCTTCATTCCACCATTGTTGAAAACCTAAAACCCCTATTACCCCCAAAAGCACTATTTCATCAAATCTCTTCATCAATTCAAAGGCTCTCTTTGAGGTAATTGTAATTTTGAATTCTCCTCATGATTTCCAACATTTTCATAGCTTTAGTTTTCATAGAAATCATCTTTTTGAGTTTTTGAAGTTTTCAAGTTTGAAGAAAAGCATGGAACTTTAATAGCTTTTTGGGTTGTTTTGATTAATTGAGTTGAGTTTTGATCTAACCTTGCCCAATGGAATATTATATCTCAATTTGGTTGGGTTTTCTAAAGAATTCCGAAATGGGTTTTAGGGGTGTATTTAAAGTGTCAAAAATTTGTGTTTTTGGAATGGTTTTGTGAGAAATTGTTGGGTTGATGTTATAGCAACATTGGGTGGGTGTTTTTAGATGTTTTGTGATGATTTTTGAGAGGTTATAATGTTAGTTTGATGGGATTCCCGTAGCTACTGCTGTAGGTGATTTTTAGGAGTGGAAATTAAGAGTTTTTGAAGTGTTTGTGTGGGGAAATGAAGGGCTGATGGTTGTACAACATTATGAGGGTGTTTTGGACATGTTTTGGAGTGTTTTAATTGTTAAAATTGGGAGGTAATGGTGGGGTTTTTCTGGAGTACGAAAATGGGATTATTTGGGAAGGTTTCGGCTTTGAATTGTTGAGAAAATGTTAGAGAATTGAGAGCTAATGTGTACCAATAAATTGTGTTTGATTAAGAGGTTAATACATTACCTTTGATTGATTAGAGACATCAGATTTGGCCTTGGGAGGTTCGGGCACGATTTCGGAAGTTGTGGAGACTTGAGTCGGCTTTGCTTGGATTGCTTAAGGAAGTAAGGTGAGTGGTTAATGTTTTAAATTGATTTCAAAGGTTGGTTCTAGCATGTGGAGGTGAAAATGTTTTCAAGTAATGTTTTGGTTCAAAGATGATTTTGAAAGAATTTAGATTTGGCTTGAAAAGTCGAATTAAACTCAAGAGTAAGTTGTTGTGAATTGTCTCTTTAATTTCCCCTTTTTCCATTTGTTTTCATTACTTGTGGTGATATTTTGTCAAGCATGAAATTTAAATAATTTGGGGAGAAATATGATTGCTTAATATTATATCGTTGATCACGTATGATGGTATTAATGATGTCGTTGATATGCCTTGAAAGGTGTGAGTAAGTTGGTGCAAGTTGTGCACGAAAATGGTGAGTAAGACCATTTGTGATCGGTAAGATTCCAAGTAGTAAGTGATGCCTAATTGTGGATTTTGTTACATCTTGATTTGGTTGTGCATGATATAGTGAGTACATGTCGTATGGTAATGATTGTATATCGTGTTGCATGGTTGGTGTCGAACCTCATGTGATGGTTGTCGTTGCTCCGGTTATGTGTAGTCCCGCCGGTAGCGAGTGGTATAAGACTCCGGTGATGTGTAGTCCCGCCGGTAGTGACTAGTAGAAGAGTACTTTGATGTGTAGTCCCATTGGAAAACTACTAGTCGAAACGGTGATGTGTAGTCCCACCGTGTGTGTTTTGTTTATGCTTGTGCATGCCATGTATTGTTCATGTTGTATCTCACTATATCATTCTCTTTTATGGTTTTGCTTTAATCTAGGATTATGTCCTCATGCATACCATGAAGTGAAATGCTATGATAAATGTCTTTATTGTTGACCGTTGGTTGAACTTGTATGTTAGTTGAAGGATTAGGTCATTGGATGATTTGTATGCGTTGACCTTTATTTTAAAGAAAACTTTGAACCCTGCATTGTCGTAGTTATGTTTTAGAGCTCCGCTCACTAAGCTTTATGCTTACGCTCTCCCTTTTCCGACAATGCAGATCTTTAGCTTAGAGTTAGCAAGGAGCAAGATAAGGGCGTCCAAGCGTGTGGTAGTTTGCTCAAGTATGGTTTAATTAAATAATGTAGTAGTTTAGCAATGGGAAATGCCACATGTTTTAGGAACTTGTATCTAGACTCCTTTGTGTTGGCTGCGTGTTGTTAATGCCTTATGTTGATGTTTTGGATTGATTATGGTTTGTAATGCATGAATGCTATGTATGGATGCTTAGTTTGTGTTTGAATGCTTAAGATGCTTGAATGATTTGTGCATCACCTTGTGTTGATTAGTGTCCTTTGGCTCCTTGTGATAGCATGCTTTTATGTTTGATTTGCCTTAGGATTGATGTTGGTGTGTTGGTTGGGGTTTTAGAGGGATTTAAGGGCCTCCTTGTGCCTTAAATCAGCTCAAACCTGCAAGTTCATAGCAGGGGTATCGATACGGTTGGTACGATATCGATACCACCTTCTTGTTTCAGGCCTCGTGTATCGATACACTTGAGGGGTGTATCGATACCATTTTGGTCACTGGAGCTACTGTCCATTTTGGTATCGATACCGGCCTCTAGTGTATCGATACTGTCATCTTAGTGTTGACCGTGGGAAGTCAACCGTTGGGGAGGGTATCGATACACTCCTTGGGTGTATCGATACGGTCTCTACGTGTTGACTTTTACCAGTTGACCTAGTCAAGGGGGCATCGATACACCCCTTAAGGGTATCGATACCGCCTGTAGTTAAAGTTTAAAATTGGGCTGTAAGATGTTGGGCTGAGTTCGTTTGTTTGCCTCGTGAATGTTGTTCCGCTGTATGATCACATAGGATTAAATACTCATCTAGACAAGATTTAAAATGAAAAAAAAATTGGGTTGCTAACCGAGGGGGAATTCTTAAGGGGTTTTCACTCGGTTTTCCCCGTGTAGCTCACTCGGACCGGTCATCCGGCTAGACCGGGACGAGGGGGTTACAAAATAAGCAAATAACCTTCAAATCAAGCATTTAAGACCATTTACAACTCAAACCAACAAAGGCAAACATGCCACAACCTCATGGAGTTCAACACATCTCCCAAAATAAATCTTAGGTTCCCATTGCCAACTTATCAAAACTAATAGTGTATGAAAACTTCACCATACGTGAGCTTGGACTTCCTTGGATGAACTTAGCTTCCTTGATGCCCAAAGCACCTCAATTATCTGCATTATTGGTAAAAGAGAGCGTAAGCACAAATGCTTAGTGAGGCATGCTCTAAATAAAACCAATACAACAATGCATTTTTAGGAAACACTTTCAACAAAGCTTTTAAACCACATGCTCATCTCTTTCTCATGCTACCTTGCATCATTTTCAAGCATCTCACACTTAGTTACATTCAAACACATTATATTGGCTCTCAAGTGATAGTTCATAACCATTTCAACACAAGACACAATCAGATACACGAATTACAAGCGTTGTCCCACACGCTTCATACACACTACCGGACTACACTAGGTTCACACTCAAGAGCAATCCCTCCATTGATGTGACACCCGTGGTGGAGTATAACGGTACAATCTCAACCCTTCAACACCACTCATCGGTAGTTGTATAATTCCACTAACGAGAGTAAGGGACACATAACACAAGATCCACACATGGAATTTACAACCACCGTTGTGATCTTACCTCAATCGTTCGGGTACTTGGATAGAGTTTACGGTACAATCACAACCCCTCAACATCCAAGGCGACTTTACTTTCGGTGCACCCAATCCTATAGCCGGCTAACTATATCCGATTCAAGTACTTAAAAACCATTTCATCACTTGCCAATATACATCAAATACCATCATTAATTCATTGTTTTAAGCATTAATCAAAGCCACTTATCATCATGCATCTCCTTGCTTCATAACCAAAATAAAAACATGTCAAACCAAGGATCTCTTACCTTGAGTATCCTTCAATACACAGCTTTCAAAACCAACATTAATCATGCTAAAACATGCTTTCAAAACAGTAATTAAACATTCATTTCATACTAATGCATCAAACCATAACTTAGCACATCCGAGGGAGTTTTTCTGAAAACTTACTCTTGAGCTTAGCTAAGTTGTTTAGACTTAAACTAAGCTCCCAAAACCTCCAAATAATCGTTTCAAAGCTGGAAAACCATCTCCACTCACCAATTACGTTTCGCTTGCTTGCCGAAACGCCAATTAAGCTTCCGAATCAACTCCAAAAGTGTCCGAAGATGTCTCCCCTATTTTAGACACATCAAAGTAGAGGATTAATGCATCATCATGCATTGAAATCTTCAGCCAACACTCCTAAACTCGCTGCTCTACCTAAAACCAACATTTCGGCTACCAAACACAACCGAAATCACCTCCAAACTCTTCCAAAACTTTACCCAGCCAAGATCCATCACTTCTAATCATTTCTAAACATCAATCACCATCAAAAACAATCCTAAACTCGACCTTATACCTCCAGCTATAACAGAACACCAAGAACACCTAAAAAACCACCATTTTCTTAAGCAAAAACTTAGGAAACACAACCTATTCGGGATTGGATTGATAAAACCTCATTTCTAACATCATTTAATATCCAAAATACATTAAAGAACCACCTCAAAACAAAGCCCAATCAATCACAACGAAATTCTTCAAGATCTCTTCCAAAATCTTGAGTTTTAAGCCAAAATCATGTTTCTAACATTAAAACCATTTATAAAACTTTAATAAAGGATTGATAACTTGGGAATTTCAGTAAAGAACTGAGTATTTAGAGGAGAAGAATATTCTTACCTCTAAATGATGATTTCTCCTTGATTTGGGCAAAATTCCATGAAAATGCAATGTGGAAATCAAAAGGATTTGATGCAAGATTGATTAGGAACCAATAGATGATGGAAATATCATCAATTGAAGTGAAGATCAATGTGATTTTTTCTGGAGAAAATGTGTTTGGATGATGGGATTTTGAGAGAAAAAGGAATGAGAGAAAATTTGGAAAAGGTAGTTATGAAAGTCAAAATTTAGTTTTCCATTTCTTTTATTTAATTAAAACATTAATTAAATCACCCAAACTAAGGAAAAATCTGGAGAAAAACATTTTAGGTAAATTAGCTCCTTAAAGATTCAAAGTTTCAATCTTTTACAAAACAATCACTACTAAACTTTGCAAAAATCGCATTTTGGTCACTACTCCGAAATGTAGTATTTCCAAACCTTATTTTGTAAAATTGATTTCACCACTCTCTTATATATATTAAATGAGAATTTTAAGATATTTTCCATATTTTTAAAGCATCCCGAACTAGGCGTTCCCTAAAAACCTCCTTTTATATTCGAACCATTTCACAGACCGGTCCGACTCAACCCTAAACTTCTAAGCCCAAAATTGGGGTTTACAACTCTCCCCCTCTTAAGAAATTTCGTCCTCGAAATTTACCTGGAGGAAAAAGGTAAGGAAACTGCTTCTTCATGTCATCTTTTCTTTCCCACATGGCTTCTTCAATACCGCGATGCCTCCACAACACCTTAACCAATTCAATGGTCTTACCTCGAAGAACTTTACTGTCCGAATCCAGAATCTCAACCGGCTCCTCATCATAGGTCAAATCTGGATTCAACTCCACTTCCTCCACATGCATAACATGCGAAAGATCCGATCTATACCTCCAAAGCATAGAGACATGAAACACATCATGTATCTTTTCCAACTCTTGTGGTAATCTCAGCTTATAAGCAACAGGACCCACACGTTCAATCACCTCGTACAGTCCAATATACCTAGGGCTCAACTTACCCTTCCGGCCAAACCTCATCACCTTCCTCCAAGGCGAAACCTTCAAAAACACACGGTCACCCACCGCAAACTCAATCTCCTTACGCTTCAAATCTGCGTACGACTTCTGTCGATCAGAAGCTGCCTTCAACCGCTCACAAATGAGCTTCACCTTCTCGGTGGTTCCTTTCAACAAAGCCGACATCGAGACCAACTTCTGTCATGTTTCAGCCCATCAAAGAGGAGTTCTGCACTTCCTCCCATACAAGGCTTCATAAGGTGCCATTTGAATACTTGCCTGGTAGCTATTATTATAAGCAAACTCCACCAAAGGCAAATGCTTCTCCCAAGAGCCTTGAAACTCAATCACACAGTACCTCAACATATCCTCAAGCACTTGGATAACACGCTCAGACTGTCCATCCGACTGTGGATGATAAGAAGTACTGAAATTCAGCCGCGTACCCAAAGCTTGATGTAAACACTCCCAAAAATGCGATGTAAACCTCGGATCTCTATCCGACACTATAGACTTTGGCACACCATGCAGACGCACAATCTCAGCTATGTACAGCTCCGCAAGCTTATCCAGAGTATATGTGGTATGCACAGGTAAGAAATGTGCACACTTCGTAAGGCGATCCACAATCACCCACACCGAATTCTTCTTCGATGGCGACAAGGGTAAACCAGTCACAAAGTCCATGGTGATCCTTTCCCACTTCCATTCAGGAATCCTCAACGGTTGCAACAACCCTGAAGGAATCTGATGCTCGACTTTAACCCGCTGACAAACCATACACTTACTCACATATTCCGCCACATCTTTCTTCAAACCCACCCAATAGTACTCATCCTTCAGATCACGATACATCTTTGTACTACCAGGGTGCATAGCAAAAGGACTACTATGAGCTTCAGTCAGAATAGTGCGCCTCAACTCCGCATCATTTGGCACTACTATCCGACTCCCGAAACATAGAACCCCATCATCATTAAAACAAAAATCTGATGGTCTATCATCAGCAATATCCTGAACATGTGGCACCAGTGAATCATCCAACAACTGCTTATCTTTTATCAATTGAACCAGAGATGGTTTCACTTTCAATTCAGCCACAAGACCTCCATCTTGCGAAATACTCAAGCTGGCAAACATGGCCCTTAACTTCACCGCCACCTTCCTGCTCAAGGCATCCACCACAACATTAGCTTTTCCTGGATGGTACTCGATCGTCAGATCATAATCTTTAAGCAACTCCACCCAACGTCGTTGCCTAAGATTCAACTCTTTCTGAGACATCAGATACTTCAAACTTTTGTGATCCGTGTACACAGTACACTTCTCACCACACAAGTAATGTCTCCAAATTTTCAAAGCAAAAACCACCGCAGCTAACTCAATATCACGCGTAGGATAATTGCGCTCATACACCTTCAACTGGCGCGATGCATAAGCCACCACCTTACCCTCTTGCATTAACATACACCCCAAACCAACATAGGATGCATCACTGTACACCACAAACTCTTTTCCTGATTTAGGCTGAACCAAGATAGGAGCTTGCGTCAAAGCTGCCTTAAGCTTCTCAAAAGCTTGTTGCCTTGCTTCTGTCCACTCATACTTGACATCTTTTTGCAACAACTTCGTCAAAGGGGCAACAATCTTCGAAAATCCATCCACAAACCTCCGGTAATATCCCGCCAACCCAAGGAAACTACGGACTTCATGAACGGACTTATGAGGCTTCCAATTCATCATTGCCTCAATCTTCTGAGGATCAACACGAATCCCCTCAGCCGAAACCACATGACAAAGGAACACAACCTCTTTTAGCCAAAATTCACACTTGCTCAGCTTAGCATAAAGCTAATTTTCCAAAAGGGCTTGCAATACAACCCTCAAATGACCTTCATGCTCCTCCTTGGTACGAGAGTACACAAGGATATCATCAATGAACACCACAACAAACTTGTCCAAGTATTCATGGAACACCCTATTCATCATGTCCATAAAAGCAGCAGGAGCATTCGTCAAGCCAAACGGCATTACAAGGAATTCATAATGCCCATACCTCGTTCTAAAGGTTGTTTTTGGCACATCCACATCTTTCACCTTAAGCTAGTAGTATCCTGACCTTAAGTCAATCTTGGAGAACACAGCCGCTCCCCGAAATTGATCAAAAAGATCATCAATCCTCGGCAAAGGATACCGATTCTTGATAGTCAACTTGTTCAGCTGACGATAATCAATGCACATTCTCATAGTGCCATCCTTCTTCTTCACGAACAAGACAGGTGCACCCCACGTTGACACACTAGGCCGAATAAAACCACGGTCAAGCAACTCCTGAAGTTGCATCTTCAACTCTTTAGGTGCCATGCGGTAGGGAGCAATGGACACTGGAGTTGTGTTTTCATACAGCTCAATTCCAAACTCCACCTCTCAACTAGGCGACAACCCAGGTAACTCCTCCGGAAACACTCCAGGAAACTCTCGCACAATTCTTATATCTTGAACGCGCACCTCCTTCGAACTTGGATTCATAACAAAGGCTAGATAAGCCTCGCAACCTTGCCGCAACATCCGACTTGCTTCCAAGGTAGACACCACATTACTAAGAAACTTTACATTTTCACCCACCACCACTACATCATAATCATCTGCAAGTTTCAACGAAACTCGCTTGTTCTCAAAATCCACTACAGCTCGATGCTCAACAAGCCAATCCATACCAAGGATTACATCAAAGCCATAGAATGTCAATTCCATAAGATCAACAAGAAAGACATGATTTTGCACCTTTAAAGGACACCTCCTATACAACCTCTGTGTCACCACCGTCTCACCAAAAGAACTAGTCACTTGCATTCCTATTCCAAGCATCTCCAGAGGTATATCAAGCGAATGTGCATGCTCACTTAAAATATAAGAATGCGTGGATCCATAATCAATCAAAGCCAGCAAGGATAAAGACTGAAGAGCAAAAGTATCTGCGATCACATCGGTGTCATTGCGCTCCTCGCGCTGAGCATACACCCTCGCCGGTCCTCCACCCTCAGGTCGAACAGCTACCACGTGAGCAATACCCCGCTGTCCTTCCTCCCTTCTCTGGAAATTCCCTCGGCCACGCCCACGACCTCTCTAAGGTGCAACTACCCCAGGAGCACGTCCCTGACCACCACCGGCCAACAAAGGGCACTCCCTCCTCATGTGGTTTGCCGAACCACAATTCCAACATGAGTTACCTGTCGCTGCAACATGAGCCTGAACCTCCCTCTCTACTCGAGGACAATCTCGCCTCAAATGCCCACGAGATCCACACGTCCAACACGTGTTCTGATCAGCCCTCATCCTATCTCCCTAAACAGGCGTACCGTGTCCTCCATTACCACGCCTAGCAGTAGACTGATACCTCCTATCTCGTCATCTCTTGTTCTGTCCACCACCTGAACTATGATCAGCAGCTCTTTTTCCCGAGCTAGAACTAATGCCTCTGGAAGACAAACCCAACTTCTGCTCGATGTCCTTCGCTCGACACACAAGCACATCAAAATCTGTATATTCAGTCGCAAGCATAAAATTCTTCACATCCGTTACTAATCCATAACGGAAATGTTCACACCTCTCCCGCTCACCAGGGATTAGCTCAGGTGCATACTGACTAAGGCGGACAAACTGAATCTCATACTCAGCTACCGTCATGTTGCCTTGCACAAGAGACATAAATTCTCTTTTCTTCTCATCTAGGTATCGCACACTCAGATACTTCCGCTTGAACGCATTCAGAAAGAACGTCCAAGTCACATCATTGTCCTCCATTCTAGAGATAGTGGTCGTCCACCACGTATAAGCATCACCATGCAACAGTGACACCACACAACCCAACTTCTGCACATTATTGCAGTTCATTTGTCCCAAAAACCTCTTGGTGCTCTCCAGCCAAGACTCAGACCCTTCCGGAGATAAACCTCTGAACTCAGCCCCTCCCAGACTGCAAAGACGTTCCAAAGGCAATCTAACATTAGCATCATCCTGATGCGTAGCTCCATGAGCTCCAGCTACTGCTACCTAAAAGGCTCCAGCAATAGCCTGAATCAATACAGTCATGTCAGGAGCAGCTTGCCACTGTACACCTTCAGGTCCAGCGACCCCATCACCAGCACCAGCATTACCAGCTCCAGCACCCTCACCACCGGGTGGTTCACCACCAGGAGGAAGAGGTAAATCCACAACATTCTCAGCATTCTCATCATTCTCATTCTGAGCCATAGCTCTTGTATTCATTCTCATCTCTCTACGTGGCCCCATTTACAAGAAAACAATGCACTGACACAAATGCAATAAACATAATTAGGCTCAATAAGGTAAGTAATCCAAGTACTCAAGCTCTTTTTTGAAAACAAGTTACTTTCATTAGTTTTGACTTGGCAATGGGATCCCCTAACACACTCCAACATAACATAACATCACAATTGAAACCATACATTACGATGCACACAACATTCTTTTACTCAAAAGGCACATCATGCAATTACACATACAACATCCACATCACAAACCCCAATTACACGAGAACCAAGCTCTGATACCACCAAATGTAACCCCCTTAGCCCGGCCTAGACGGTTGACCCGAACTACGAAGATTACACGGGGAAATCCAAAGTCAACCTGAAAGTCAACCTTGATTAACGACCCTTTTTTATTCTTTTTAATCTTGTCTAGATACACGTTAACCCTAAGTGAGGACTCATAAAACATATTTGAGAAAGGCACAACGATCGAACGACATAGAGGGACTCAATTGCACTTAATACAAGTTTAGGGACCAAAATATAATTTCTGTAAACTAGAAGGTCTTTACTAATTTTAAGATTATCAATATGAAATTTGTCTCGTTACATGCTTTACTGCCAAATTTCATCTTAATTGGACATCTCAAACTCAAGCAATTGCAACATCGACTTTAGGGACTAAAATGTAAAGCTTGCAAACATCAGCACCATTCAAATCAGTGCCCAACGGTCACTTGTTTCGGAACTTCCACCTGCTGTATCGAAACGTGGATCGAAACGGCGTTGACCGTTCCGATACGCGGGTTGGTTCCGAGACTGGTTCCGAAACGAGGCCTTCCAGTAGCCAAATCGTTTCGAAACATCCCTTAGCGTTTCGAAACACGAAGGCCATTTCAGGACCTCGTTTCGAAACACTAGAGGGTGTTTCGATACGGTTTGCCCAGATTCAGCAGCAAAGTCTGGTTTTTCATGCATAAACGCGTTCAAACCCGACCTAATGACTCCCTAATCATGTCAACAAGTCATCTAGCATCCAAAGTACACATTTAGAACTCCCAAACACATTCACATCATCAATCATGAAATTTCACAAGTCTAGAGGCATGCTTCCTATTACCAAAACCAAATAAGCAAATAACCTTCAAATCAAGCATTTAAGGCCATTTACAATTCAAACCAACAAAGGCAAACATGCCACAACCTCAGGGAGTTCAAGACATCTCCCAAAACAAATCTTAGGTTCCTATTGCCAACTTATCAAAACTAATAGTGTATGAAAACTTCACCATACGTGAGCTTGGACTTCCTTGGATGAACTTAGCTTCCTTGATGCCCAAAGCACCTCAATTATCTGTATTATTGGTAAAAGGGAGCGTAAGCACAAATGCTTAGTGAGGCTTGCTCTAAATAAAACCAATACAACAATGCATTTTTAGAAAACACTTTCAACAAAGCTTTTAAACCACATGCTCATCTCTTTCTCACGCTACCTTGCATCATTTTCAAGCATCTCACGCTTAGTTACATTCAAACACATTATATTGGCTCTCAAGTGATAGTTCATAACCATTTCAACACAAGACACAATCGGATACGCGGATTACAAGCGTTGTCCCAGACGCTTCATACACACTACCGGACTTCACAAGGTTCACACTCAAGAGCAATCCCTCCATTGATGTGACACCCGTGGTGGAGTATAACGGTACAATCTCAACCCCTCAACACCACTCATCGGTAGTTGTATAATTCCACTAACGAGAGTAAGGGACACATAACACAAGATCCACACACGAAATTTACAACCACCGTTATGATCTTACCTCAATCGTTAGGGTACTGGGATGGAGTTTATGGTACAACCACAACCCCTCAACATCCAAGGCGACTTTACTTACGGTGCACCCAATCCTATAGCCGGCTAACTATATCCGATTCAAGTACTTAAAAATCATTTCTTTCTTGTTGAGATTACACTCATCACCGGTTCTCGCGGAGGGGATTCCACTCATCCTCACGCCCCGTCGATGGGATTCCACTCATCACCGACTAATATATAAAGATTTCCGGGCGAACCCGTACTCCTCCTTGGTGACTTAGAGCCACCAAGGCCACGCGCGAATTTGACTCTCGTGTGCACACTAACATCCTAATGATCGATCATTGTACCCAAGCATACTAGTGCCAATATTAAACACAATCCATAACCTTTCACAACATCATTTCATATCAACTTCCGTGCTTAGCACGTACTCACCATGATCACTATCATGCACAATTTCCAATCCAAACCACATGCATAACAATGCATCAAACCATGCCTCAACCACATGTGTAACACAATATACATAATTACCATAAACGCAAATAAACAAGAGGCATAATAAGCAATTAGGAGTTCAACCAAAAGCTTCCTAAGCTAAGCTTGAGATTAGGCTACCACTCTAATCTCAACTCTAGGTGGGTTTACCAAGCCCAACCTAGGTCCACATGCTTGAACCAATATTTAAAAACCATTTAAAAACAATAACCACTCACCGACCACTCCATTAGCACAAGCCGACTAGCCTACCAAGCATCCAAGTTTCCAGATTCGAGCCCAAAGCTTCTCCATTGTCTTCTCTTGCTTCTAATCATTCAAAAACAATACATTAACCCCAAAATCAGCCACAAACCCAAAGTTTAACACCAACTCACAAATCCACTACAATTCTCACAATTCAAAGTCAAGTTCATTCTTCAATTTCTCATTTTCGTACTACCACAAGAACCCATAAAAAATCAGTAATGTAGTCATCCAAAGCACCCTTAAACATATTCAAAACACTACCCAAACATAGTATAACCATCAACTCTTCATTTCCTCACATAGACACCTTAAAAACTCCCATTTTCCACTCCCAAAAATCACTTACAGCAGTAGCTACGGGAATCCATTCAAACCAACACTATAACTACTCAAAAATCATCAAATAACATCTAAAGACACCTACCCAATGTTACTATAACATCAGCCCAACAATTTTCACAAAACCATCCCAAAAACACAAATTTTGACACTTTAAATATACCCCTAAAAACCCATTTCGGGATTCACCATAAAACCTTGCAAAAATCAGATATGTTGGACCTTATAGGTAGTAAACAATTCGCATAACATTAATAAATCAAAAGCTTTAGTTAAAGCTAACAAAGATAGCATTTTTAACTCAAAATCCCAAAACTCTAAAATGCAAACTAGTGAGCTTTAATGAAAACAAATTATATGGGGAGAAAGAGGAAGATGAGGGTAATAAGAAAATGTATTTACCTTTGAAAAGCCCTAAAAAACAAGCAAGATTGGTGATGGATTAGTGATGGGAGATGGGGAGGAGAAACTCCTGTTCAAAATGGGGAGGAAGAAGATGGGTATGATTTTTGGGTATTTGAAATAAAATAAAAATGGGTTTTATTTTACAAGACCAAGAAATTAAACTTTGCCATTAATGAGATGGCCATCTTCCAATTCTAAAATCCATAGAATTGGGCTTTAAATTAAACAAGTCCAACATAAAATATTTGTTTTGAAAACCCGAGGTGCAAATTAATATTTTATTATTTTTAAATTATAAAACCGAAACTCGAACCATTATTTAAATATTATTTTGACCCGACCCCCAAACCCGGGTGTTACAACTCTCCCCCACTTAAGGAAATTTCATCCCTGAAATTTATCGGACAGGAAGAGTCACTGAAACATGCTCCTTCACACTTCCCTTTCCTTATCGCCACAATATTTAACCAACTCGATAGACTTACCACGCAACATTAGCTATTTGATGCTAAGATCTCAACGGGTCCTTCATTGCTCGTCAATTTTAATCTCGACTCAATCTCTTCAACAACATAGCGCGAAACAGATCAGCTTCGCATTTCCGAATCATAGATACACAAAACACATTACGAACCCTTTTCTAACTCTAGTGGTAACCACAACAGATAAACAACAGAACTAACCCAATTCACAATCTCATACGGTACCGTTTGAAAACTTGACCCCTAACTTTCTCTAACTAACCATCAGACTTCAATAGGTAACCAAGCACTATGCAGATATCTTCAAAAATCTAGTCAAAATCTCGAATCCCTGTCGACCACTATCGAATTCAAGACACTGTACAACTCACACTCTTGCTAAGGCACGACTCCGCCATCTTACACAAGGTACAAGTAACGTGAACATGTATAAAATGAGTACACTCGGTGCAACTATCACTGTTCACTCGGCTAAGCTCTCCCGTAGGAAATCAAAGGCGAACCAAACACAAGGTCTCTCGAATCTATTACCCACTTTCATTACGAATCTCCCACGGATGTAGCAAACTAGAAGAAACTGATGCTCGACCTTGGCACGCTGGCAAATTACACACTTACTCTCATACTGAACCACATCATTCATCAACTCAATCCAGAAGTACTCATTTTCAACCCACAATACATCTTCATACTACTCAGATGCAATACAATTGAACTGTCATGTGCTTCGGCCAAAACAATACGTCTCAGAGAACTATGTCATTCGGCACAACTATTCTGTCTCTGAAATGCAAAACTCTATCATCTCTAATACTGTATTCTGAAGCTATGTCTTGCACGTGAGGTGCCAAGAACCTGTCTTGCAACTGTTTCTCTTCAAGTATCTGACTCAAGGTAGGTTTAACTATTATTCGATAAACTGAATCCGACAAATATAGCTCGCGACTCAACTATAGTTCAGCAAAAACAACTCGAAGCATCGGATACTACGTTAACTCTCTTCGGATGGTACTCAATCTTGAGATTACGGTCTTCAAGCAATTCTAACAACTCATGCTGTTAAAGGTTCAACCCTTCCTAAGTCGTCAAATATTTCAAGTTCGGATGATATGTATATACACTGTGCATTTCTTACTATACATGCTTTATCTCTAAGTCTTCGAAGCAAATACAACTGTAATTAACTCTATGTCTCGCATCAGATAATTCTTTTCAAGGTCTTTCAACTATCTCGATGAATAGACCACAATCTTCTGTCTTGCATAAGCACACAACCTAACCCTACATGTAACGCACCACTATAGTTCACAAATTCTTTCTCTGAAATTGGCTGGATCAAGGTCGAAGCTTTCTTCAAAGTTTCTTTCTGTTTCTCAAGGGCCCATTGTCTCGCATCTAAGCATACAAACTGAACATTCTTCTGTAGCAATATGTCAAAGGGGCAGCTATGTTCGAAAGACTATTTACAAACCTCCAAAAGTAACAATGGTAGACCTAGGAACTATAGATACCTGTCACTGCCTTCGATTTCTTCCAACTCACATCTTCTTCTGCCTACTTAGGTTTTACTCTGATACACTCGGCTGATCTACATGTCCTAGGAGATCATCTTCCTTGACTCGGAGTTCACGTTTGCTCAACTTGGCATACAATTGATTCTCTAATAGGATCTACAACACTAACTCCAAAGCTTGTCTTGATCTTCCTTGGCACGTGAATATACCCATGTATCATCTATGAGGACTACTACAAATTGATCAAGAAGCTCAGGAAGTATTTTCCTCAACATCTCTATAAAAGTAACTAACACACTAGTCAAACAAAACGGCATAACTCGGAACTCAAAGCGATCACATCTTGTCCCGAAAGCTGTCTTCGGTACTTCAACTTCTCTCACTTTCAACTGGTAGTAAACGAATCTCAAATTAATCTTCGAAAGGACTGGAGCACACCCTAACTGATCAACAAATCACTGATGCTGGGAAACAGATACTAACTATTCACTGTCAATTGTTTCAACTACCTGTAATCTAAACACATTCTCGTATTGCCATCTCTCTTCTTCACAAATTGTACTGTCACACTCTAAGATGATGTACTAGGCCAAATGAATCTACGGTCTAACTAATCTCGAAGTTGATTCTTCAACACTCTCAATTCTTTTGGGAGTCATAAGATACAGAGCAATCAAAACAAGAGCAAGCTCGGAGACGGTATCAATAACAAACTCTCCTTCCTTATCAAGAGACAAACTGGGCAATTCTTCCAAACACTTTTAGGGCAAAACACAAACTATTCTAACATTCTGCGATCTAATCCTCATTTAAAAATCGAATCCATCACATTTGCTAGGCAAGCCTGTCAACCAAACTCAATCAATCTTTGACCTCTAAAGCTGGATCAACATTCGATAAAAAGTTCACATCCTCACCTACCACTACAATCTCACAGAAATCTGCAACTTCAAGGCAACTCTCTCTTTGTCTCAAATTATACTCTAGCTCTGTGTTCTACAAGCTAAACCATATCCAATGTTACATCGAAACCGTAAAAAGACAATTACTTCACATCTACTGGAAACACGTAACCCTGAACCATCAACAAACATCTTCCGTACATCTTTCTGACCACCACTATCTTACCAAAAGGTCTAGTCACATGTGTCCCTACGTATAAGGTCTCAACAAGTATATCTAACTTCCTTACATGCTCACACAAAAGGACGAATCCGTAGAAATTGCAACTTCACATGTACTCGACTGATAGTCTTCGGTTCTCTTGTTTTTAGGCTGGTCCTTTAAACATAACCTAACTCTTCAAAACTATTCTTAGAGCATCTCGAAACCTCAAAATTCAGTTCTGATCACACAAAAACAATCATGCTGGAACTCGTCTATAACATCAGTCCTGACGACTCGAAACATCCTACTACCAAACAATCTGGAGCCAAAGCTCAAGACTTCCTTCTCAGCTCTACTATATCAGAAGCGACTTCGTCTCTCCTTCTTGCTGGAAGACAACTCAGACATACACTGGCCTAATCACACAAACTGATTCCCACTCACGGATACTGACCGACTGTCTTGTATTAAAACCATTGGCCGAACCCCAACGATCACCGAATAACATTTCCGAGTTTCAGATTACTCACGCGAGCCCCTAACCTTGATCTCGCCAAAAGAACTAAGGTACTCATACCTACCTCTAACACTTCACCGGGCACATTCAACTTTGCATGCTTGCTAACAACATACGGAAGTACAGATTCAGAACCAACCGGAGGGAACAAACTCAAAACTGTACCAAGGGCTCATCTACTATATCATCGATATCACTCTGACTCCCACTCGTGGATCTTCACATCTTTTCACCAAATAATACCAGAATCGGTCTCATCGTTCCCTAACAACTGGAGTTAGCCCATTTACACACGGGCTCAATAAACAAATTGTACCTCAACTCCGGTACAACCATACCTCCCTAACTATAGCGATGAACTCCCTCAACATCATCCACATTGTCAGAAACCACAGCTCCCACTTACTGATCCACGGCCCACGCCTTGGCCTCAAACTTACATAAAAGAAATAAATCAACAACAACTACAAATTTACATACAAACTGGGTTAGCAAAGGAAAAGGTCCAAGTGGCTCAAGTATGATTCCCTCACTTAAAATCTTTTTTTCCAATGTAATAGAAGCAATGGATCTCTACTCAACATTCTTCAAGCAACACACACGCACGATCAAACAACATACATCAATCATACTAGATAAACAAGCAAACAGGCTTACATGGCAAGCAACCACCGTGCAATTACAATACAAGAATTTAACTTACCTCAATTACCTGCCCAAGGTCTCGGAAACCTTAGGCTCTGATACCAACAAATGTAACCTCCCTCGTCCCTGTTCGGACGTTTGACCGGTCCGAGTAGGCTACACGAGGAAAACTGATATGAAACCTGTTAATGTCCCACCTCGGTTAGAAACCCTAGAAAATTTCTTTTATTTATATCTTTTCTAAATGCATTATTAAGTCCTATGTGAAACACAACAACGGAAACACAAACAACATAACAACGACCATCCAAAGCAATAAATTAAAACAGTCCATTTTTCTTTTTTAAGTAGGTCGTATCGATACATCTATAGAGGGTATCGATACGCCTTGACCAAGTCAACATAACAACGACTATCATGCACAATTTACAATCTAAACCACATGCATAACAATGCATCAAACCATGCATCAACCACATGTATAACACAATATACATAATTACCATAAACACAAATAAACAAGAGGCGTAACAAGCAATTAGGAGTTCAACCAAAAGCTTCCTAAGCTAAGCTTGAGATTAGGCTACCACTCTAATCTCAACTCAAGGTGGGTTTACCAAGCCCAACCTAGGTCCACATGCTTGAACCAATATTTAAAAACCATTTAAAAACAATAACCACTCACCAACCACTCCATTAGCACAAGCCGACTAGCCTACCAAGCATCCAAGTTTTCGGATTCGAGCCCGAAGTTTCTCCATTGTCTTCTCTTGCTTCTAACCATTCAAAAACAATACATTAGCCCCAAAATCAGCCACAAACCCAAAGTTTAACACCAACACACAAATCCACTACAATCTCACAATTCAAAGTCAAGTTCATTCTTCAATTTCTCATTTTCGTACTTCCACAAGAACCCATAAAAAAATAGCAATGTAGTCATCCAAAGCACCCTTAAACATGTTCAAAACACTACCCAAACATAGTATAACTATCAACCTTTCATTTCCCCACATAGACACCTTAAAAACTCCCATTTTCCACTCCCAAAAATCACTTACAGTAGTAGCTACGGGAATCCATTCAAACCAACACTATAACTACTCAAAAATCATCAAATAACATCTAAAGACACCTACCCAATGTTACTATAGCATCAACCCAACAATTTTTCACAAAACCATCCCAAAAACACAAATTTTGACACTTTAAATATACCCCTAAAAACCCATTTCGAGATTCACCATAAAACCTTGCAAAAATCAGATATGTTGGACCTTATAGGTAGTAAACAACTCGCAAAACATTAATAAATCAAAAGCTTTAGTTAAAGCTAACAAAGATAGCATTTTTAACTCAAAATCCCAAAACTCTAAAATGCAAACTAGTGAGCTTTAATGAAAACAAATTATATGGGGAGAAAGAGGAAGATGAGGGTAATAAGAAAATGTATTTACCTTTGAAAAGCCCTAAGAAACAAGCAAGATTGGTGATGGAATAGTGATGGGATATGGGGAGGAGAAACTCACGTTCAAAATAGGGAGGAAGAAGATGGGTATGATTTTTGGGTATTTGAAATAAAATGAAAATGTGTTTTATTTTACAAGACCAAGAAATTACAACTTTTCCATTAATTAGATGGCCATCTTCCAATTCAAAATCCATGGAATTGGGCTTTAAATTAAACAAGTCCGACATAAAATATTTGTTTTGAAAACCCGAGGCCCAAAATAATATTTTATTATTTTTAAATTATAAAACCGAAACCTGAACCATTATTTAAATATAATTTTCACCCGACCGCCAAACCCGGGTGTTACATTATTTTTCTCAAAAGAACGAATATACCCAAGTAGATCTAAAAAAGTGTTACAAAATTTTGAATGGTTTTACCTTTCGATTTTAAAATCCCACCGTTCGATCGTGTAGATTTTTGAGTATGTCAATCTACTTGTGGCTGCGAATCTTTTCACCGTTCGGATCTCTCAACCATAACTTCGTTCGCCGGAAATCGAAGATAGATGGTTCGACTTCTCTTTCTTTTTCTGATCTCAGTCGAACTAACTGCCCTTCTGCTTCTTTTATGCTTATAAATATGTATCTCCCCCTAATAGTTTCCTCCCTCGTTATTTATAGGGGACAAGGAGAGTCTCCTAACTCGTTTAGAAAACCGGATATCTCAGATGTAGTTGCATGCGCTGGAAGCCTCAGACGGTTAGGCGAGTGGCTTGCAAGTTAGAGAACATTCTCGAATGTTCACTGATGAAGGCGGCGACTAGAGTTTGCAGAAGGATTTTCTCTTTTTGGTTTTTTTTATTTTGTTATTTTTTCTGTTTTTTGTAATTTTTATTTGTTTTTATTATTATGAGACCAAGCTTGATATGTGGCTAGAGCCCAAAAATTGGTGAGTACAACTTCTTCTCTTTGCTCATTGCTCAAATGAGAGGAATAGAGCAAAGACTAGAAGCAACAATTTTTCTAGTGTATGTTAAACTTGTGATAATGGCCCTTCGTCTTAGAGGCGAATCGTGGCGCCCCGTCTTGGAGGCGAATCATGGCATTTCATCTTAAAGGTAAATCATGGCACTCTGTCTTGGAGGTGAATCGTGGCACTTTATCTTGAAGAGAAATGGCGGCACTCTCTCTTGGAGGCGAACCGTGGTACTCTATCTTGGAAGCGAATTGTGGCACTTCATCTTGAAGGCAAATCGTGGCACTTCATCTTGAAGGCAAATGGTGGCACTCCGTCTTGAAGGCGAATCGTGGCGCTCTCTCTTGGAGGCGAATCGTGACGCTCTCTTTTGGAGGCGAATCGTGACACTCCATCTTGGAGGTGAATCGTGGCACTTCATCTTGAAGAAAATGGTGGCACTCTGTCTTGGAGGCAAATCGTGGCACTCTCTCTTGGAGGCAAATGATTTTATGTCTCAAGGGAGACAAGATTTATGTTTCGAGGGAAACAATCTCAAGGGAGACAAATTGTGTTTCGAGGGAAACAATCTCAAGGGAGAGAAAAAGTGTTTTAAGGGAAACGTTCTCGAGAGAGATGAAGTTTATGTTTCAAAGGAAATAATCTCAAGGGAAACAAAATGTGTTCCAAGAGAAACATAATCAAAAGAGATAAAGTTGTGTTTCGAGGGAAATGACCTCAAGAGAATGAAAATGTATTTCAGGGGAAATGTTCTCCATAGAGACAATGTTGTGTTATTAGTGAAATAGTCTCATGGGAGACCAAATATGTTTTAAGAGAAACAATCTTTAAAACATAGATGTTTTGAAAATTAATATCTCAAGAGAGATTGGGGAAAATACCCTCAAGATAGGAAAATCATTCTCTAGGGAGATCTAAAAAAGTGTCCTCAAGAGAGAAACGTTATTTCTTAAAAGAAAACACCCTCAAGAGAGGATTGTAAAAGTTTGAAGTGATTTTTAAATGTCCTCAAGTGAGGCTTTGAAAATGAATGTATCTCAAGAGAGATTTAGAAAAGTGTCCTCGAAAGAGGAAAGTCATTTTTTTTGAAGAAAAAACATTCTAGAGAGAGATTTGTGAAAGTTTGAAAACGTTTCACAAAAGTAATTTCTGAAGAAAGAAATGTCCTCGAAAGAGGAAGATCAATATTTGAGAGATAATATCCTCAAGAGAGGATTGTGAAAGTTTGGAAACATTTCACAAAAGCAATTTTTTGAAAAATTTCCTCAAGATATGAGAATTGAAATTTGTTGAACATGTTAGAAAACTTCTCAAATGAGTCTTATAAACATCATACCTTAAAATTGAAGGACCTTGTACATGATTGAAACTACAAGATTCAAGTAAACATTCTCCTTAAAATTGAAGGACCGTGTACAAGATTGAAACTGCAAAGTTCAAGTGAACATTCTCCTGCAAATTTATCAATGATGCAGATGTCATGCATGTTTTGTGAATACGTGATGCAATGTATGTTGGAGTATGCCCAAAGACCAATCATAAGATGGTTGTTGTTGTCACTAGATTTTCACACACCGTTATTAAATATTTAAAATAAAATAAAACATTTTTATTAAAATAATAAAGGCCCCTTCTAAAATAAAAGAACCCAAAAAGCCCATCCCAAAAGGCCTATATTTTTAAAACCTAATAAAGGCCATTTCTAAAATAAAAGAACCCAAAAAGCCCATCCCAAAAGGCCTATATTTTTAAAACCTATTTCAATAATAATAATAAGGCCACCTTAAAATGTAAAAGCCCACCTTTAAAAAAACCCATTTGAGTAAAAAATAAAAAAAAATAAAAAAAATAAAAAACGTAAAAAAAGGAAATGACATCAAAATAAATAATAAATAAAAAAAGAAACAAAAATATAGTAAAAAAGTAGCAGAAAATAGCAAAAAAATAAAAGGAAAAAGGAAGGAAAGAAAGAAAACAAGGAAAAAGGGAAGGACCACACGTACCCAAGCGCTTGGCGCATGTGCCACAAGCGCGCAAGTGGTCTCCTCCCTCTCCCCTGTTCGAACAGCTAACAAAGCATGGGTTTGTTGTACCGTCCGGCCGCCACAGGCCGCGGTAGTCACCACCAAAGCCGCCGACCGGCTCCTCTCCCTGTCGCCGTCATAATGTCGTCAATGCCGCATGCAGTCGTCGTCGTTCACCTGCACAATAAAGGGAAAAAGATTCAAACCCTAGTTCGAACTTGAGAGAAATTTATCTCCAAATTTGAACCAAATCGGATGGAGTTTGAGGGGTTTTACCGAGAATCAAGTTCCTTGTCTAATTTTGGCTCCAATTTGGAGATTGAAATCCGAAGTTAGCTTGATTTTCAAGCTCAAGAGCTTGTATAAATACCCCCTTCACCCCCTTTGTTCTTCATCCAATTCAAGAGAAAAATACACTTGAAAAACACAAGAAAATGCTTAAAAAGAATTCACAAAATTCTTTAAAAATTCTCAAGAGTTGCTGGAAATTTTGGAGGTGAAGTTCGAGCTTGGGGGAATTTTTCCATAAGCAATTGGGTGCGTTTCGAGAAGTTCATATTCGATTTCTTCGTTCTTCTTTTCGGTAAAATTCCTCTATTTTCCGTTTAGCTTTTTAGTAATTTTTATACTTGTTCTTGGTTGAATTTTTGTGTTTGTGTGGATTTTAGGTTGTGTTCTTGAAGTTGGAAAATCGTTTCGTGATTCCGGTAATGTTTTCATTCTAAATTTTTTTATTATTTTTTGGTTTAATCTTTAAAATAAATTGCATGCTTTAAAAATGTTGTTTAGGAGTTTTTGATCTTTAGAAATAAAATATTTGAATTTAAAACTGTTTTTTAAATGTAGGAATAAAAATGAATTAATGTTGTTTTTATTAAAAACTAAAATTTAGGAATTTAATAATTCATAGGTGGAAAATAAAAGGGGCTTGATTTGTAAAAAATAAATAAATAAAGAGTTTTTCTTGAAATTTCGTTTTAATAATAAATGAGGTTAAGTAATTTTGTTTAAGAAGTTTCTTTAAATAAAGAAAAAAGTAAATAAAGATATTTTTTTATAAATAAAACAGTAAATAATAAGTTTTCAAAAAAACAAAAGAAAATAAATTTTAACAAGGGTTTTAAATAAAAGTTTAGAATTTAAGAGAAATGAAGTTTGAAAAAGTATAATGGGAAAAAATATTTTAAAAAATATGGTTAGTTATAAAAAGTCATTTTAAAGAAAAACCTTTTAAAAAATGAAAAAAAAAGAAGTCTTTAAAGAGAAATTCTTTTTGAAATGAAAAAACTAAAAAAATGTAAAAAAAAAGGGGGGCAAAGGGAGAGTCTTGGTTTAAAAAGAAAAAAAATGAAGTAATAAAAGATTCTTTTAAGAAGAAACAATAAAAAGAAAAAAACACAAAAGAAATTCTGAGTTTCTTGTTTGTTCTTTAGGAATAGGTTAAAACTTAGGGCTAGGTTCTAAAGTTTAGATAGAGACGTGTTTGTTGAAAATTTTACTTCACAAAAATAAAACACACCTAAGCAAACTTAAACCTTTAACTAGGAATAAAAGACTTAGACTTTTTTAAAGATTTTTTAAATGATCAAACTTAGAATAAATATAAAATGCTCAACTCATTGAATTTTCTTTGTTGTTTGAAAAAGTGAAAATTAATTTAATGCGGTGTCTTATCAAACGTTAATGACGGGTTAGTGCTAGAAATGTTGGCGGTGATTAAAGTTCATCTCACGGGCAATAAGGCCATTAAAATATATTGATATTCATTAAACAGGCAAATAAAATCTAACCTTCGTGAACTTGTAAATTCTAGTTTTGAAAACATTTTTAAAATCAATTAGGTACCAATTTTGGGCGTCGTGGGGGTGCTAACCCTTCCCCACGCCTAACCGACCCCGAACTTATTTTCTGGTTTTCGTAGACCAAAACCTTTGTTTTGTTAAAACAAAACGTTTTATTAAAATAATTCTGTTTTAAAGTGATCCAATCACACTTTTCAAAAAGATTGGTGGTGACTCCGTTTTCTTAAAAAAGTTTTCTAAAAAGTCGATGCCTCCTAAAAAAGGGTTGCGACAGCTTGCTGACTTCGCTGAGGATGTGTTTTTGTTTTTAAAATAAAAACAAAAGAGGGCCAGGCCAAAAATTGATTTTAAATGGTTTTCAAAAAATGTTTTTTTCTTAAAAAAATGAAATTTGCAAGTTCATAAAAGGTTTAATTTATTTGTCCGTTTGAATGAATATAATTCTATTTTACGTATTTAAGACTTAATTTCAAGCTCTATACTCGGGCTTTGTCTCGTTCATTTAAGTGGGGGGAACACGCTTTGCTCATGTAAGAATATTGATTCTTCGTATGAGCCTAGCAAGTACCTTTGAGACTCATTCCCTTTGTCTTCGTAAGGATATTGATTCTTCGAGAAGACATCGGTGGTGAGTCCTCATGAGTTGAACTTGATTCGTTTGGAGCCTGTAATGGGTGAGAATCAAGGGCCTTGCTACCTTTAGTAAGGGACAACAAGGACAGCTCAGGTACCCTTTTAAGACTGAACCAAGTTTGAGAATCTAAAGCCTACCCCAATAGAGCCATGCGAAAAGCCTAGGGTGTTGAGTCTGGTCAAAGTCGAAAAATAATTCGTGGATACATGTCCTGGAATGTTGGAATGGCTGCCCAGAATCATGCAATTGAATTACTTTGGATCTTTAGGTTTTATTTCTGTTTTTTTAAATAGTACTGACCTTTTTGTGTGTAAGTTTTGTTTTGTTTTTGTGGCATATTTACTTTTTTTTTGCATACATCCCATATTTAGAGGGGATCGATTCTAAAGCATGTTGCTCAATTAGAAAAATCTTCTGCCATGGATGGAAGGTACCCAAAGGAGGAAGACAACGCGCAAACAATGAGAATTTGTCGAATGGTCACGCGGAGGAAACATCAAAATATGCTCAGCGCCAAGCGGAATACCAAAAGTCGCAAGAACAATAAGGCCACTTCGACAGTCCAACCAAGTAGAATTTGAAAATGATTTTTGGTCTACTCGACTTAGGGGCAACGTCAAAAGGACCCAGGAGTGAGAGGAGTTTGATAAAAGCATCACATCCTAAATTGAAGACATAGCTAAGCATGTGACGTCAAGAAGCTACATTTCTTCGCCCCCACGTCAGATCAAAGGTAGAACCAAGGCTTCAAAGGTTGATTAAAGAAATGAGTGCTTAGACCGAAACGTATTCGTAGGACCTTCTTCATCCAATGGAAGCTACGTCTAAGAGCAACACCTTAATAGAATTGACGACCCTTCGCCTGCATTCATGCTTTTGAATACATACATTTTCTTTCATGCATTTGTTTTTTTTGTTTGTATTAAATAATATTTCAATCATTACATTCATACATGTATAATAAAAGGATTAATTTTGGAAAATTTCATTTAAGTAGTAAAGATCTCGCACAAACACGACTCAAGCCATGAACACTGAGGAAAGATTGACAACTCTGGAAGCAAATGAGAAGAACATCCATGATAAGCTTGAGAAAATGGAAAATGATTTGAAGAAAGAGATTGAGTTATAACACAGGAAAACAGTCAGCCAAATCGCAGCCAAGTTTGAGTTCAAAGACCCAGAAGCGAGAGAAGACACCAACACTTTCCCGGGGATAGCTTTCGCACATTCATGGATGCAAAAGGAAGTGGCTTCACCTAAAGTTAAGATCTCACCCCATTTTATAGAATCTTCTGCCCGTACTGAAGACAACACCGATGAGGTTCGTAGCTGCGAGATGCATGGCCTCAATGGAGAAACTGATATGGGAAAAGGTCGAGTATAAATGGGAAGACCGCTACAAGAAGGTGGTGGAAATGATTAAATTTTATCAAGAAGGAAGCATTTATGGTAGCAGGGATGCTAGAGATTTGAGTCTAGTTTTTGACTTGGTGGCTCCTCCAAATTTCAAGGCCCCTGACTTTGAAAAGTATAATGGAACTACATGCACATTGGCACACTTGACTATGTACTGCCGGAAAATGACACCACATTTAGAAAATGAGAAGTTGTTGATCCACTGTTTCCAAGACAATCTATTTGGGTCTGCTATCCGATGGTATGATCAATTGAGTCGGGCCAACATACACACTTGGAGAGATACGTCGAAAGCTTTCCTCAAACAGTACGAGTATGTAACAGATATGGCCCCAAGCAGGATCGTACTGCAAAATATGGAACAAAAGCCCAATGAGAGCTTCCGCCAATATGCCTAGAGATGGCGAGAGTGGCAGCCCAAGTTCAACCTCCACTGTCAGAAAATGAGGTTACTCCAATGTTTGTGGAGACTCTAAATGGTCCCTTCTATGACTATATATTAAATCACACCACCGAAGGTTTTGCAGACATGGTCATGAATGGAGAGTTGATATTGGCAGCCATCAGAAGTGGAAGACTCGAGAGAGAAGAAGATGACGAGCGCGTTTAGAGTTTTGTCACGAAGTCGTTGGAGGCAAGATTGGTTGGGATTCGTGCTTTCATGGAATAATGCTTAATTTTCTCTAGACAGTTGGGGTCATGCTTAGAACCAACCTTTTTTCTTTTGCCCGTGAGCATTAGGGATCTTTTGTAAGGGCTTCTATGTCAATTTACTTGTTTAAAGATGCATTTTTTTCAAGTGGCAAACGTTTCTCATTTTTGTTTCATCCTTTTTCCTTATTTGCATTCTTCATCCATTTCTTTTCAAGTGTACATCTTCTTTGCAAAGTCCCTATTATTTATTGTATGAATGATTCTTGAATCTAATACCGAGATAGAGGGGCAAAAATGTCTGTTCAGGATTAATATACAGTTTTGAGTGAATTTTCCTCTCATACATTGCTGTTAGGGTCCTTGAATGAAGTGATAACTCTAAAACATCTACCAACTGAAGACTGCTTCTTTTCGACGGTATTTGTGTGTGAAATGACATTTAGCATTTCTTCATTTCCCTTCACGAGTAAGAAAACAAAAATTTCATTTGTTGTCCCATTTGAGCCTGATATTATTTTTCTTGTGATTTAACCATAACCAAGGATCACTCCCCACACTGGGGGCAAAGAGGATGAAAATTGAAATTAAAAGAACACAACAAGTAAATGTCCTAAACTAAAAATAAAAAGGATACAGAAAGGGAAAAGGGGAAAAGAAAAAGATGGAAAAAGAAAGAAAAGAAAAAGAAGAAAGAAAAAGGAAAAGAAGGAAAAGAAAAAGAAGAGGAAGAAGGAAAAGAGAAAGAAATGAAAGAAGAAAAGAAGAGAAAGAAAAATAAGGAAAGAGAAAGAGAAGAGAAAAGAAAAAGAAGAAGAGATGAGATGAGATGTAAGTCGAAGAGTGAAGAAAAAATTGAAATAAATCCTTCAAACGAGATGTGTACCAGAAAAGGAAATGAACTCTAGGGTGAAAACCCAAAATGGGAAGTCTAGAGTGATCCAAAGAATAAAACAAGAAGAAAAGATATTTCATCAGGAAAGTTGATCCTTGGTTTAATCACCCTTAAAATATGAATTTGAGCCTTTATATCCTTTCTTTGGCAACCCAGCCTAGTCTACATTACAAGCCTTAAAAGACCATTTGGATCACACATGAATATTTGAGAAAAGGATTCGTCTTCAGAACACATTCCACATAATTGAGTTAACCTTTCTTCAGGGACCTCGAGCTTCTAATGTCTGATTGAGATTAGAAAAGTGGGAAAATTTAAATTTGGGGAGTGTGTGAGTAAAAGAGAGCCACCAAAAACTAGGGCACCATCTAGTTGATGGATTCTTGAATCATTCATGCTTTGAATTCTGGGGCATCTGACTTTGCCCTATTTTTGTGTTTGCCATGACTATTTTCTTAAGATCCATATTTTTAGCCTTTTCTTGCGTTTGCTATGACTTTTTTCCTTTTGAACTATGATTTCTAGCCTTTTCTTGCATCTTACAAGTAGGCTGACATAGATTCATGAAAATCAAAAGATTTCTTGGTATTGATCTCAACTATAGAAGACCATGAACGAATGTTTTCATCACTTCAGAAAACAATTTGAATATGGGCATTGCTTTGCATGAGAAGGAAGAAGCACATGCGTTGAAGAATTTGAAGTGAGCCGTGTTATCAAGTAAGATCCATATATAAGATGAAAAAGCTCAAAAGCATGAAAAGAGATAGAATTGCACTTGATAAGCAAATGATGCCATCAGATTGGGGCAGTTTATGTTTAAGGCCCTTAGTATTAATATGCGTGAGAAGAAGAGATTAAAGTGCCAACATCATTCGAAGATATTCAAGGTGGAAACAAGCTTTCACATGCAAGCAATTCAAGATGTCCTGCAGCGGAAAGAATTTGGAAACTTACAAGAAGCACTGGAGATGCTTAATATTTCAAGGGGCATATGAAGACTTGAAGCTTTTAAGACCACACAAGAAAGCCTTTCATTCAGCATTGATGTATCAACTACAATGATAGTAGATCTTGAGATCTTTGCCTATGAAGATCAAATGTTTTCAATGAAGCAAAGAGATATAAAGAATAAGAATGGAAAAGAAATGGCAGTTGAAGAAATCTGTCTTTCCAACCATGAGTACACGATCACTGGATTAAGTGAGCAAAATTGCAAAAGTTAAATTTTTTCCATGAGTCAAAGAAATATAACGACTTATCTAGATTAAGTGAGTAAATGTGTGGAAAAATTAGTTTTGAGAAAAAGAATTCAAAAAGAAAAAGAAACGAGTCATGCATTCACGTTTTAGTCATCCCTAGGGGCATGCACGTCATAATTGCATTGAATATCACATTTTTTAGGTACACGAAGGATCTTTCAGCAAAAGAGCCTGCTTATTCATCCAAACGTAAGGTGGATGAAACCCTTTCTGGAATATGCTTATCTATTCGAGCACAAGGAGAATAGAACTTGCTTATTCATCCAAGCATAAGGAGGATGAAATTTTTCAGAAGATTTGCTTATCCGTTTAGACATAAGGATAATGGAGTTCGCTTATTTATCCAAGCATAAGAAAGATGAAATTTTTTAGAAGATTCGCTTATCTGTTCAGGCGTAAGGAGAATGGAGTTCGCTTATTCATCCAAACATAAGGAGGATGAAATTTTCAGAAGATTCGCTTATCCGTTTAGGCGTAAGGAAAATGGAGTTCGCTTATTCATCCAAGCATAAGGAGGACGAATTTTTTCAGAAGATTCACCTATCCATTCGGGCGTAAGGAAAATGGAGGATGCTTATTCATCCAAGCATAAGGAGGATGAAATTTTTCAGAAGATTCACCTATCCGTTCAGACGTAAAAGAGAATGGAGTTTGCTTATTCATCCGAGTATAAGGAGGATTAAACCTTTTGAGGTTTTGCTTATTCCTCCAAGCATAAATAGGATGAAATATTTTGAAGTTTGTTTGCTTATTCATCCAAGCATAAGGAGGATGAAATCTTTTGAAGCCTGTTCGCTTATTCATCCAAGCATAATAGAGATGATTTTTTTTAGAAGAATCCACCTATTTGTTTGAGCATTTGGGAGAATAGAACCCAACTCAGTAATTCGAGCATTTGGGAGAATAGAACCCAGCTCAGCTATTCGAGCGTAAGGAGAATAGAATCAGCCTATCTGTTTGAGCATGGAACCCAGCTCATCTATTCGAGTGTAAGTAGAATAGAATCAGCCTATCTGTTTGAGCATGGAACCCAGCTCAGCTATCCGGGCATTTGGGAGAATAGAACCCAGCTCAGCTATTCGAGCATAAGGAGAATAGAATCAGCCTATCCGTTTGGGCGTTTTGAGAATGAAATCAGCTCATCTATTCGAGTAAAAGGAGAATAGAACCATCCTATCCGTTCGGGCGTTTGAAGAATGGAATCTGCTCATCTATTCGGGCGTCTGGAGAATAGAACATGCCTATTCGTTCAGGAAACAAGAGAATGGAGCCAATCGGAAAATCGGTGAAAATTAGTGCCTTTTGGTCTTTGCTTTATCCCTATTGCACAGAGATAAGCAAAGAGGGGCAACAATTGTCACTAGATTTTCACCCACCGTTATTAAATATTTAAAATAAAATAAAACCTTTTTATTAAAATAATAAAGGCCCCTTCTAAAATAAAAGAACCCAAAAAGTCCATCCCAAAAGGCCCATATTTTTAAAACCAATTTCAAAAAATATAATAATAAGCTCACCTTGAAATGCAAAAGCCCACCTTTAAAAAACTCATTTGAGTAAAAAAAATAATAAATGTAAAAAAGGAAATGACATCAAATAAATGAAAAACGCAAAAAAAATACAACAAAAAAGTAGCAAAACACAACAAAAAATAAAAGGAAAAAGGAAAGATAAAAAAGGAAAAAGGGAAGTACCACAGGCACCTACGCACCTGGCGCGTGTGTCGCACGTGCGCAGATGGTCTCCTCCCTCTCCCATGTTCGAACAGCTAACAAAACAGGGGGTTTGCTGTACCGTCCGGCTGCCACAGGCCGCGACAGTCGCTGCCGACTGGCTCTGCTTGCCACTGTCGTCATAACATTGTCAATGTCGTACGCCGCCGTCGTCGTTCACCTGCACAATAAGGGGAAAAAGATTCAAACCCTAGCTCGAATTTGGGAGAATTTTATCTCTAAATCTGAACCAAATCGGATGAAGTTTGAGGGGTTTTGTCGAGAATCAAGTTCCTTGTCTGATGTTGGCTCCAATTTGAGGATTGAAATCTGAAGTTAGATTGATTTTCAAGCTCAAGAGCTTGTATAAATACCCCTCTTCACCCCCTTCGTTCTTCACCTAATTCAAGAGAAAAAAATACACTTGAAAAACACAAGAAAAGGCTTAAAAAAGAATTCACAAAATTCTTAAAAAATTCTCAAGAGTTATTGGAAATTTTGGAGGTGAAGTTCGAGCTTAGGGGCATTTTTCCGGAAGCAATTGGGTGCGTTTCGAGAAGTTCATATTCATGTTCTTCGTTTTTCTTTTCGGTAAAATTCCTCTATTTTCTTTTTAGTTTTTTAGTATTTTTTATACTTGTTCTTTGTTGAATTTTTGTGTTTGTGTTTGTGTTTGTGTGGATTTTAGGTTTTGTTCTTGAAGTTGGAAAATTGTTTCGTGATTCCGGTAATGTTTTCATTCTAAAATTTTGATTAATTTTTGGTTTAATCTTTAAAAGAAATTGCATCCTTTAAAAATGTTGTTTAGGAGTTTTTGATCTTTAGAAGAAAAATATAATTGAATTTTAAAACTGTTTTTTTAATGTAGGAATAAAAATGAATTAATGTTGTTTTTAATAAAACTAAAATTTAGGGATTTAATGATTCATAGGTGGAAAATAAAAGGGTCTTGATTTGTAAAAAATAAATAAAGATTTTTTCTTAAAATTTAGTTTTAATAATAAAGGAGGTTAAGTAATTGTGTTTAGGAAGTTTTTTTTAAATAAAGAAAAAGTAAATAAAGATGTTTTTTAAATAAAAAAGGTAAGTAATAAGTTTTCAAAAAAAACAAAAAAAAATTTTAACAAGGGTTTTAAATAAAATTTAGAATTTAGGAGAAATAAAGTTTGAAAAGTATAAAGGGAAAAAATATTTTTTAAAAAATAAGGTTTATGATAAAAAGTCATTTTAAGGAAAAGCCTTTTAAAAAAAATGAAAAAGAAGTCTTTAAAGAGAAACTCTTTTTGAAATGAAAATATAAAAAAATAAAAAAATGTAAAAAAGGGGGCAAAGGAAGGGTCTTGGTTTAAAAAAAAAGAAGTAATAAAATGTTTTTTTAAGAAGAAACAATAAAAAGAAAAAATACAAAAGAAAATTTGAGTTTCTTGCTTGTTCTTTAGAAATAGGTTAAAACTTAGGGCTAGGTTGTAAAGCTTAGATAGAGACGTGTTTGTTAAAAAATTTACTTCACAAAAATAAGACACGCTTAAGAAAACTTAAACCTTTAACTAGGAATAAAAGACTTAGACTTTTTTAAGGAATTTTTCAATGATGAACCTTAAAATAAATATAAAATGCTCAACACGTTGAATTTTCTTTGTTGTTTGAAAAAGTGAAAATTTAATTTAATGCGGTGTCTTATCAAACGGGAATGACGGGTTAGCGCCAGAAATGTTGGCGGTGATTAATGTTCATCTCCCGGGCGATAAGACCATTAAAACAGACTAATATTCATTAAACGGGCAAGTAAAATCGAACCTTCGTGAACTTGCAAATTCCGGTTTTAAAATCAATTAGATACCAATTTTGGGCGTCGTGGGGGTGCTAACCCTTCCCCACGCGTAACCGACCCCCGAACCTGTTTTCTGGTTTTCGTAGACCAAACCCGTTGTTTTATTAAAATAAAACGTTTTATTAAAATAACCTTGTTTTAAAGTGATCCGATCACACTTTTCAAAAAGATTGGTGGCGACTCCGTTTTTTTTAAGTTTTCCAAAAAGTCGAAGCCTCCTAAAAAAGGGTTGCGATAGTTGTAAAACACATTTATTTTTATCTTGTTTATTAATATAAAGTCATTATTACTATTTCAGCCTTATTTTGTGCATTTATAAATAAACTGAATTTTAATATAATCCTTAGAATAATATAGTTATTCTTGAATGTCCTAGTCGAGTATTATTGTGGGCATGGACAACAATAATATATTAAGACTAATATGTAGTTGATTGATGACAAAGTGTTGTCATTGACATGGAGATGTCAAAATCAATACATAAGTATGTGTTAGAGAATGACATACGGGATTGACCTGCTATGAGCATGTTTCTTCGATTATTATATGACAGTCACGACATTTTTCATGGTGATAACTACATGTATGATCTCTAGACTTGAGATCATCATTATTTGAACATCGCGAGTGACAAATTTAGATACGGTCAAACGTCTGTCGTAACTGACTACACTACAAAGACTGACATTGGATATGTCACAATCTATGTAGTGAAATATGGTTGATCAATATAGGATTTGTCCCTCCTACATAATAAGAGTAATATCATAGGCCACTTGATTGAGTGAGACTAGAAAATGCATCGCCATGCTCGAATAAATTGATATGAGATATCATAGTTATTCGTTTATAATAGTCTACTCAAGATATCAAGAAATATTAGATGAAGTATACAAGTGTGACTAATCTATGACTTGTGTCCGATCTAGATATGCAGACAAAAGGATGTAATACATAAAAGATGTTAATCACAGGAAAAGGTAAAGTCGAACCATGACTTCATGTAACTTAGGTAGTAATGATGTATTGCTAGATGTCACTCATTGCTTGTAATATTAGAATTGTTCTAGATATTACTACTAACATTACATGAACCTACAAGGGTCACACCTTGTAAAGTGTCGAGAAGTTCTATATTTCATGCACATTCCATCTCATATTGTTGTTGTTTTTAAGTACATTTTTGCATAATTAGGTCATACATTGCATAAATACAATATTCTTTTTTTGCCATGCTTTTATTGAATATTTGTTATTTGGTGAAGTAAAGATGTTGTTTTAGTGTAGATCTAGTTTCCAGGGCTAGAAGTTGACATGAGAAGGACAGACCAAAGGAGAGGATGCTGAGGCAGCAGATGAGGGCAGCAAAGTGAGCCTAGTGCCGCCCAGGGCAGCAAACTGGGGAGTTGGAGAATTGGAGTGTGATCGATAGAGCAGAAAATCTTGATTCTAACGGTGCCGATCATGCAATTTTCTAACGCCTGTAGTAGAATGCAGAACCGCACGAAGAGAAAGAATGAGATAACTTGTGGAGCAAGGCCACGGGAAAAGAAGTTCATATTCAACTCAAAGAAGTTAGATTTTAAAGTTGCATTTAATGCAAAAGCCTTTTGAAGACTTCTACTCCAATAAGGACTTAGACTAACCCTTGCCTATATAAACCTCATGTACTTAGCAAATCAAGGCATAAAGAGATCTTGGATTTTCTTTAGGCATAGCTTAGGTTTTCTTGCTGCCAGAATGTTCTAAACTTCTCGTGGGTTTGGGGTTATGTTGTAAATTAGTTGTGAGAACAATTGTTTAGGTTTCAAAGTTTGTTTTGCAATAAAATATTCCAAGTTTGATTAATTCATGTTCTTCACTTCTTCAATTAGTTCCAAAAGTCCAGTTGAATAAATCCATTTGTCGGGCACGAGAGTGTCAAACTCACGAAAGAATTCAGTACGGTCTCCTCACGTCGAGGTGTTGACTAATTTGGCTTAGACATAAGTTAGAATTTCAGCGGCTAAAAGGATCAACCAAACGTCGACTGCCTGTGTTAGGTTTACGCTGAGATTGCTAGGTATTACCTACATCACGTGGTGACAGAATCCTTGCCTAGACATAGGAAGAATCACTTCAGAATTGCTTCGTCGAACTTGGAGTATCTGGAAGAATTTCTGCGAGACTTCTCCCCATCTCACCTGCAAAGACATCAAAAGTTGCAAGAGCAGAGTTCCGTCGTCACAGTGAAAGTTGTCGCAGCCTCAATCAGCCATTACCTGCCGAGGTAGCAGATCGTGGTAGCGCAAAACAACTTGGTATATTCAACGCAGTTTCACACTAAGCAGCAACATAACTCTGCCCTCTCTATCAACCTGATTACTTCCCCTTTTACTTGTGTTTTCTTTTACTTTTCTTCTCAACAACTCTCTTACTTGTGCAATTTACTTTTCTTGTGCAGGAACGACAAATCGAACCAAGCTTTCCAATCCCTGTAGGAGATGATATCTTTTATACTATAACTTGACAAGAGTGTGCACTTGCGCTCGTAAATAGAGTACACCTAAAACGCTCTACAAGTTTTTGGCGCCATTGCCGGGGATTGGTAACAGTGAAATTCGTTTTTAATTTCTGCACCTTTATTTATTTGCATTTAATTTTTATCTTTTATTATTTTTATTCTTAATCAAAATAAAAAACTATATGGGAAGGTGTTTATTCAGGTACCCCACGAGTTAAGGGCAATAATATTTGGGAAAGTTCTTGCGAATTTTGTGACGACAATCATGCGTTCGAAAGTTGCCCCCATCTTTTTGCAGCAGACATGTCGAGAAAAACCACTTGGGAGTGGATGTCTGAATATGGATAGCAGATGCAGCCGAGCACAACAAGGGCAGCACTACTGCAACTCGCAACTAGCGAAAGAGCAGATAACTCCTCCACATCTTCTCCACCATCTGACAGCAACTAGGCCTGAGTTTTCTTTCCCTTTCTCATATTTATTTTTCAATTTTAGTTTTATTTTGTGCATTGAGGGTAATGTTCATCTCGAGTTTGGGGGTATAGTTCTCATATTATTGTTTAGGCATCTTAGTTGCATATAGATTGCATTGTACTTGCCTTAGTAATAATCGAAAAAGAAAAAAAATTGTTATATAACTTGTGCCTATGATATGACAACCGATTAATTTATTTTCGCACCAAATTAAAATTGAACTTAATATGGGAAAAGCATGAAAAATAACTTAGAATTTTTTTCTTTTTGCCAAAAGTATCAAACACCTCTGTTACTTGCTGGATTTGTTAGAATATCTAATGAACACTGCCTGCTTGTTTTTAGAATTCTTTGCAAAGTTCTAATAAATGGTTGCCGGTAGCCGCCGAGGTAGGCAAAAGAAACAGAAAAATACAACACTGCCACGACAGCAGAATGTAAAAACAAAGAACATTGATGTTTTACCCTAAAGGTGCATGCAACAGGCTCTAGGAAGAATCATGTGCGAGGACACTCCGCTGCTATCAAAGTCCATGAATCTGAAAAGTTTGAAGTGACAGACAAATTAGCATGAGTGAGTGAAAGTCTTCACAGGATAACTCTACTCCATGGGTTCGGGGTTTTGTAGTTTGCTCCTATCTTAACTTCAGACCTAGAAGATTAGTTGTGATAAGCTAAAGCCCTCATTGTCATGATTAAAAATAGTATGCTTAATTGTGCTGCCTCGACAGCAACCTTATATATCGTAACTGCATCTTTGTTTATTTAGTTATTCTGCATATTCAGCCTGTATACAGTCATGCACACAATGCACTGGCATTAGAAATTAATTCTGAGTTATTTTCTTGCTAAGTTCCCTTCACTAATTTAATATAGGTGCCACGGCCCTGAGGTGTGAAATCAAGTTGCGAAACATGTTTTTCTTTTTGGTTACTATCAGGGCAAGTATATTTAGGTTGCATTGCTTGAGGATAAGCAATAGTTCGAGTTTGGGGGCTGTGTAAAGTGTCCAGAAGTTCTATATTTCATGCACATTCCATCTCATAGTATTGCTGTTTTTAAGTACAATTTAGGCATAATTAGGTCATGCATTGCATAAATACAATATTCTTTGTTTTTTCATGCTTTTATTGAATATTTGTTATTTGGTGAAGTAAAGGTGTTGCTTTAGTGTAGATTTAGTTTTCCAGGGCTAGAAGATGACAAGAGGAGGACGTACCAAAGGAGAGGATGTTGAGGCAGCAGACGAGGGCAACAAAGTGAGCCTAGTGCCGCCCAGGGCAGCAAATTGAAAAGTTGGAGAATTGGAGTGCGATTGACAGATCAGAAAATCCTAATTCTAACGGTGCCGATCACACAATTTTCTGACGCCTATAGCAGAATGCAGAACCGCCCAAAGAGAAAGAATGAGATAACTTGTTGAGCAAGGCAACAGGAAAAGAAGTCCATATTCAACTCAAAGAAGTCAGATTTTTAAAGTTGCATTTAATGCAAAAGCCTTATGAGGACTTCTACTTTAAGAAGGGCTTAGACTAAACATTTGCCTATATAAACCTCATGTATTTATCAAATCAAGGCATAGAGAGATCTTGGGTTTTCTTAGGCATAACTTAGATTTTCTTGCTTCCGACATGTCATAAACTTCTCTTGTGTTTGGGTTATGTTGTAAATTAGTTGTGAGAACGGTTGTTTAAGTTTCAAAGTTCGTTTTGCAATAAAATATTCCAAGTTTTCTTAATTCATGTTCTTCACTTCTTCAATTAGTTCCAAAAGTCAAGTTGAAGAAATATATTTGTCGGGCACAAGAGTGTCAAACTCACGAAAGAATTCAGTATGGTCTCATCATGTCGAGGTGTTGACTAATTCGGCTTAGACATAAGTTAGAATTTCAGCGGCTAAAAGGATCAACCAAATGTCAACTGCATGTGTTAGGTTTATGCTGAGATTGCTAGGTATTGCCTACATCACGTGGTGATAGAATCCTTGCCTAGACATAGGAAGAATCACTTCAGAATTGCTTCGCCGAACTTGGAGTATCTGCCAGACTTGCCGCCAGGACTTCTCCCCATCTCACCTGCCAAGACAACGAAAGTTGCAAGAGCAGAGTTCTATAGTGGCAGCGAAAGTTGTCGCAACCTCAATTTGCCATTACCCGCCGAGGCAGCAGATCGTGGCAGCGCAAAACAACTTGGCCTATTCAACACAGTTTCACACTAAGCAGTAGCGTAACCCTGCCCTCTCTATCAACCTGATTACTTCCCCTTTTACTTGTGTTTTCTTTTACTTTTCTTCTCAACAACTATCTTACTTGTGCAATTTACTTTTTATGTGCAGGAACGAAAAATCAAACCATGTTGTCCAATCCATGTGGGAGACGATATCTTTTATAATACAACTTGACAAGAGTGTGCACTTGCTCTCATAAATAGAGTACACCTAAAATGCTCTACACACCCTATGATTGAAACGAACAAATATCGACTAAATAGCATGTATACAAACTTGTTGTACATGTAATAATTATTAAAATGAAATTATTATAATTATTGTAATCATAGATAATCTCATATATATATATATATATTAATACTAGATAATTATCGTAGTTATCAAATAATATTAAAATATATATCTCTAAAGAAACCGAATTAAAGTAGAATCAGATTCTACATATTTAATTATATTCAATTAAATATATTGTATATTTAATGAATCGAATTTAATTAGAATTGGGTTTTTGAATGCTATATAAAGTCATAAGGTCCAGCATCCAATATATGCTTTTCGGAAAACCTCTCTAACAGTTAGAGGAGAGAAAATATTGTTCGTTTCATTCGGGTGGACTGCGTAGGGGTCAGAACGAGATTGTGACGACTCGGATTCGATTTGGATTCTCCTATAATTCCTGCAGATTTCCAAATTTATTAAGGTAACGTTTCATCCTTTTCACCCCGAATTCATTCCTATAACAAAAGCCCTCCATATTTAATTAAAATTAGTCATCCAATATTAACCCTCGTTAAAACCTCGATTGGTACAGTTAGGTTTTGCCAAAGCAAAATACTTAGATCTATCTTGGTTAAATGCGAAGAATAAGAAAATGATATTCACTAGTTGTAATATTGGTTAAACTAGGTTTCTAATGAGATTAGAAACCTAAAGACTAATGATTTGGATAATCATGAGAAGATTAGGAACAATAGTTGTTCACCAAATATAGGAATTACATGAGATGTAATTAGCAAGTGGTTCTTACCTAAATAATTGAATTCTAGGCGTAAAGCCAAAGCTGACCTAGGATGAAATGAAATATGGATCCTTACCCACTAGAAATACTTTTTGTAAGTTTTTCAATTTTGAGGGTTTTTAATAGTGGGAATGTAATTTCTTTATAAACATGATAAAAGGTACTTATAAATCATATTTTATCGTTGTAGATTTTATGGTAAACTCAAACACATTATCATTGAGATCCATCCATGAGAAGGACAAATTGAATGGCTTGAACTTCCTTGATTGGTTCCGTAACTTAAAGATTGTCCTTAAGCAAGAACGGAAACTGTAAATCATCGAAGAACTTGTCCCTAAAAAGCCATTAGATGATGCCTCCAAAAATGAAAAGGAAGTCGTTGAGAAATACTCAAATGACATGGTAGATGTCGGATGCTTGATGCTTGCGACCATGACCCCTGAGCTTTATAAGCAATATGAAGACATGGTTCCCTATTAGACGGTTAAAAATCTCAAAGAATTATATAAGAGGCAAGCTCGTCAAGAAAGGTATGAGACCTCTAAGTCTTTTTTCGATGCATAAAGATGGATGAAACTTTAGTGGGAACTCATGTTCTCAAAATGATAGGGTATATTCAGACCATGGAAAAATTAGGCTTCCCTCTAAGTGTTGAATTAGCTACTGATGTTATCTTGCAATCGTTGCTGGATAGTTTTAATCAGTTTGTTCTTAATTTCAATATGAATGAAATTAACAAACTGTTTCCCCAGTTGCTCGGTCTATTAAGAACAACATGAAAAAGGTTGGCTGCAAACATATTTTGATGATCCGAAAGGATAACAGAAAAGGAAAGCTCAACACCAAGGCAAAGCCAAAGCCCAACAAAGGAAAGGCTGCATTGAAACCCAAAGGATGAGTTGCAAAAGAAGGAAAGTGTTTCAATTGTAACAATGCTAGACATTGGAAGAGAAATTGCTTTGTCGATCTTGAAGACATCAAGAAGGTAAGAGAAAATGGACAGTCTGGATCAGGTATTTATGTTATTGATATTAATATATCAACATCTACTTCTTGGGTATTAGACACCGATTGTGGTTCTCACATTTTTACTTATGTACATGGACTAAAAAAGAGTAGAAAATTGGCAAAAGGAGATGTGGACCTACGAGTGGGAAATGGAGCAAGAGTTGTTGCATTAGCTATAGGAACATATACTTTGTCATTAACTAGTGGACTTGTTTTAGATTGGGAGGATTGTTATTTTGTACCTAGTTTGACTAAAAACATTATTTAAATTTCCTGTTTGGACAAGATTGGTTTTGAGATTGTAACACCCGTGTTTTAGGGTTAAGAGTTAGACGCGTGAGTTGGTTCAAGTCGTTAAAATCGATTTTAATTAAATTGACCTTAGTTTTGATTTAATTGAGATTTAAAATAAAAGGGGTGGCATTATTGTAATTAAAGGGAAAAGTGGAAGACCACCTTTTTGAATCAAAAAGAAAGAAAAAAAATAAAGTTGTCTTCTCCCTCATTTGCTTCCAACGTGAAAATCAAACCAAACCCTCCCTAAACCTCTAAAACACTATTCCATTTGATTTCTTCATCTATTCAAGGGCATTTTCAAAGGTAATCTCATTTTTCAACTCTCCTCATCATCCCCATCATTTTTCTTGTCTTAGGTTTCAAAACTACCCACATTTGCATTTTTCAGGTTTGATGAAAGTTTGAATTTTTAATGGGTTTTTCAATTGTGGTTGATTTGTTGAGTTGGGTTTTGGGTTAATCTCACCTAAATACACTTAATACCTTAAAATGGATGGGTTTGGGAGAAATCCCGAAGTGGGTCTTTGGGACAATTTTTAAAGTGTCAAAAGTTGAGTTTTTGAGTTGTTTTTGTGTTGGGTTGAAGGGCTGATGGTATAGTGTCATTAGGGAAGTGATTTGGGACCTTTTAGATGTCATTTGGGTGTTAGAAATCATAGTTTTCAGCTGGGTATTTGGAGAGCACGAAAATGGAAGTTTTGTGATTAGTTGAGTTTGAAAATGGTGAAGTTTGGCTTGTGTTTATGGGTTGGAGTTTGTGACTGAATTTAGCATTGAATTGGTGAGTAGTGATTGTGTTTTGATTGGTTAGAAGCAAGAGGAAACATCAGAGAAGGATCGGGACCGAATCCGGGAATCGAAGAGGCTTGACTTGCTTGCTTGGTTTGCTAAGGAAGGGTGGTGAGTAAAACTTTAAATTGTTTTAAAGTTGGTTCAAGTGTGTGTAGTGGAAGTGTTGGAATGAGCTTGGTAGGCCATTCCGAGGTGGAAGTTAAATTGGTAGTTTAACTCCTTGATTGTTAATGATGCTTTATATACCATTGCCTATTTTGATCTTGTGAGGTATGAATTGATTCGTATGTGTATACCTTGATATGTGTGATGATGAATATGTGCTATAATTGATGGGTGTGTGTTGTGGTTTAAAGAAATTTGCACTAATTAACTTACCGGGTGTAAATGATCGATCATTAGGATTAGTGTGCACACGATTGAGACAAAACGTGCGTGGCCTTGATGGCGTTGAGTCATCAAGGAGGAGTACAGTGATGTAATATTCCACCGGAAATTTATTTATATTATACGTGATGATGAGTGGAATCTCATCCGTACGACTTGTGGTGATGAGTGGAATCCCACCCATGCAAGGTCCGATGATGAGTGTAATCCCACCGAGGTAATGTTGTTGTTAAGAGTAAATCCGCACATCCGACTAAACTAATAGTGGCCAATGTAATTGCTCTTATGAATATGATGTTGAGATAATTGATTTATATTGTTGAGCTTAATATGATGTAAGATGCCATATTTATGACTCTTGAGACACTGGATAGGTTGCTATGTTGATGCCTATGTATGTTGTGCGTGATGTTGAGGATTGCATGCTTGGACCCTACATTGTTGTTTTTGATTTTAGAGCATCCTCACTAAGCTTCTAGCTTACGCTCTCATTTTCAACAATGCAGATCATTAGCGTGGTGTTAGCAAGGAGCAAGGCGAAGGGGCTTTCCAAGTTTGTAGTTGCTCAAGTATGATTTAGTAATTAATGTAGTAGTTTAGCAATGGGGCTACTATGTGTTTTGTATGAGCTTGTATGACTCATGGATGCTGTTGATGTTTATGCCTTACTTGGATATGTAAACCATGTTATGTGTTGGTCAAATGTTTGTATTGAGATATTATGCTTTTGGTTGAGTGCATGTGTCGTAGTTGCATGTAAACTCTATGTGTGGAGACATGTGCCTTATAGGCTATTAATGTTTAAGTATGCCTTGAATGATATTTGAATGTGATGCAAGAATCCTTGTTATGCATATTGATTTGTTGATGTTTGGCTTTACATGTTTATTGTGTGCTAAGCATGTGTTTTTAGGGTGTCTTTCATCTAGATGGATTGTATGTTGAGTCTTGAGTGTTTTGGTGGAGTTTTGAGGCTGCCTAGTGTCTTAAACTAGCAAAAATATGTCTTTTCACAGCCCGTGTATCGAAATGGTTGGTCTCGTTTCGATACGGCCTCTTGTTTTAGGCCAGGCGTTTTGATACGCATAGGGTCCGTTTCGGTACAAATTTGCTACTGGAAACCTGAGAAATTGCTGATATTTTGGGGTTTCGAAATGGGTCCAGGTGTTTCGGAACGATCAATATATCGTTGACCATGAGAAGTTGACCGTTGGGGGTGTTTCGGAACGGTTGACCTCCGTTCCGATACGGCCTTCTCGTGTGGACTTGGGGTTGTTGACCAAGTCAAGGTGTTTCGATACACCTCAAGGGTGTTTCGAAACGACATGCTTAATAACTTAAAAATGGGTTGTTTAGTATGTTGTTTGGGCTTGGTTGCTTTTATCCCGTATTGTATTCCGCTATCGTAATCACATAGGATTTAAATGTGCCTTTAGAGAAGATTAAATTAAAAGAAAATTTTAGGGTTGCTAACCGAGGTGGAATCCTTAACGGGTTTCGCATCGATTTTCCCCGTGTAGCCTACTGGAACTGGTCAGCCGACCAGACCGAGGCGAGGGGGTTACATTTGTTGGTATCAGAGCCTAAGGTTACCAAGACCTCGGGCAGGTAAGTGAGGTAAGTTTAATGTGTTAAGAAATTGTTATGTCTTGGTATGTTATTTGCCATGAATTCTTGTTGTTTGGTCGCTCATATGATGATTGGAAGCATGAATTGTTGTGTTTGGTGTAGTGTCGAGTGACCATTGCTACTATTACTTAATTTAAAAAGGTTTTGTAAAGGAAAGTACTTGAGCACATATGGACCCTTGCCTTTGCTAACTTAATCCTTATCTGTTTGTTGTTGTAGTTATTATCTTGCTAGCTGTATCATGAGACCACGTGGGAGGCCTAGGATGGTTCAACCGGAACCACGGGCACAAGCTCCGGGGATTGAGCAGATTGATGGGGCACAGGCTCCTCAACCTCCTCCTCAGCAAGAGGGAGGTGAGGCGTGAGCCGAGGGTGTTGGACCTCAAGTAGGCCAAGGACCGGCCGGAATTGATTTAGCTCCCTTAGTTCAGGCGATAGCCGGGGCTTTCCAGGCTGCAGTGGCTGGGGGTCAGGCAGTGGCACAACCCCAGGGAGAGGGTACTGGTTTGCCATTAGAGAGACTCTACAGTTTGGGAGGTGAAGAGTTCAGAGGGTCGACACCGGAGAGGCCTGAGATGTGGTTAGAGAAGACCGTCCGTATCTTGTCACAGATGGGATGTACTGGGAGGCACAAGCTTGGGTGTGTTGAGTCCTTGTTTCAGGGTGATGCCTACACTTGGTGGGTCACCATCACTACGGGTATGGAGAAGGCCGAGATCACTTGGGAGTTGTTTGATTCATCATTCCGTAAGAAGTATCTGGGTCCTCGATATCTCGATGAAAAGAAGAGGGAATTTATGGCTTTGCTTCAGGGGAGTATGACTGTGACAGACTATGAGATTCGATTTGTTAGGCTGAGTCAGTATGCATCTGAGCTTGTTCCTACTGAAGTGGAACGTTGTAACTGTTTCCGTTATGGGTTGAATGAAGAAATCAAGAGGTACACTCTAGCTTCGGACTACACTGATTTTGATGTCTTGGTCGCGAGGGCCAAGGACTTGGAGCACAGTTTGGGCTTGACCAAACGATCTGGTGGTTCTAGTTCTGGTAAAAGGTCTAGTGACTTTGATAGAGGGGATGCCAAGAGGCATCGGGACAACCAGCATCACTATGACCATAGACGTGGTGGAGGTAACCACGGTAGGGGACAACAAGGCCAGAGGGCTGGTAGGAAGTTGTCCATGTGTGCTACTTGCGGGAGGAACCACACCGGTGAGTGTTGGGGGAATTTCCACTCATGTTGGAGTTGTGGAGCTAGGGATCATATTTGGCGTGACTGTCCACATCAGGTGGGGCAGGCACCAGCCCAGGCTCCTGCTAGAGCCAATGACTTTCAGAGAGGCCACGGGCGCGGTAAAGGTAACTTCCAGCCGAGAAATGATGGCCAGAGGAACATAGCACATGTAGTTGCAGTCCAGCCAGAGGGCGGAGGTCAGGCCAGAGTTTACGCTCAGCATGGGGATCAGCATGACACATATGTGATCGCAGGTAACTTCTCGATACAGTCTTTGGCTTTGCTTTCTTTGATTGACTCCGGGTCTACACATTCTTGTATATTGAGTGAGCATGCACAGTTGTTGAAATTTCCTTGTGAAACATTAGAGGTGGGAGTTAGTGTTACTAGTTCCTTTGGGGACACGGTAGTAGTTAGAAAGATGTACAGAAGGTGTCCGTTGATGGTTCAGGGACACGTGTTTCCAGTAGATATGATGGAGCTACCTTTTTATGGCTTTGATGTGATTCTTGGTATGGACTGGCTCACTGAGCATAGAGCTAGGATAGACTTTGAAACTAAGTGGATTGCTTTGAGACTCACAGATGATTATGAGATTGTAGTGGTGCGTGAGAACGTGAAGTTCTTATCCAATGTAGTTTCAGTTCTAGAGGCTAAGAGGTTAGTTGAGTTGGGTTCCGAAGCATACTTGGCCTATGTGATGAATCCAAATATGAGTGAGGTTAGACCTCAAGACATCCGGAAAGTGTGTGACTTTCCTAGTGTGTTTCTGGAAGAGTTGTCGGGTTTACCGCTTGATAGAGAGGTAGAGTTTACTATAGAGACTTATTTTGATTCAGCTCCTGTTTCGATTGCTCCGTATCGTATGACACCAAAAGAACTGAAAGAGTTGAAGACTCAGTTGCAAGAGTTGACAGATAGAGGCTTCATTCGACCTAGTTCCTCACCGTGGGGTGCACCAGTTTTGTTTATGAAGAAGAAAGATGGAAGCATGAGAATGTGTATAGACTACAGACAGTTGAATCAGTTAACGGTGAAGAACAAATATCCATTTCCTAGAATTGATGATTTGTTTGACCAGTTGAGAGGGGCATCAGTCTTTTCGAAGATTGACTTGAGATCAGGTTACTACCAGCTAAAGGTAAGAGAGGTTGATGTACCGAAGACGGCCTTTAGGACTAGATATGGTCACTATGAGTTCTTAGTCATGCCTTTTGGGTTGACTAACGCACCGGCTGCTTTCATGGATATGATGGATCGGATTTTTCATCAGTACCTAGATCAGTTTGTAGTTGTTTTTATAGATGATATCTTGGTGTTTTCGCGAACCGAAGAAGACCATGATCTACACTTGAGGTTAGTTTTGAAGACTTTTCTAGATAATCAGTTGTATGCGAAGTTGAGCAAGTGTGAGTTCTGGATCCGAGAGGTAGTCTTCCTAGGGCTTGTAGTGTCTGCCGATGGGATTAGAGTTGATCCGAAGAAAATAGAGGCCATTGTTGAATGGAAGCAACCGAAGTCTGTAACAGAGGTATGTAGCTTTCTAGGCTTAGCTGGATACTATAGAAGATTCGTGGAAGGTTTCTCGAAGTTAGCCGCTCCTTTGACATAGTTGCAAGACAGAGAGTAGTGAGAAATTGAAAGAAGCTTTGACCCAAGCACCGATCTTGATTCAGCCGGAGTCTGGGAAAGACTATGTAGTTTACAGTGATGCTTCCTATGTAGGCCTAGGTTGTGTTCTCATGCAAGACAAGAGAGTAGTGGCTTATGCCTCAAGATAGTTGAAGACTCACGAGCGCAACTATCCGACCCGTGATATAGAGTTAGCTGTAGTTGTGTTTGCTCTGAAGATTTAGAGACATTATTTGTACGATGAGAGATGCACAGTGTACACAGATCACAAGAGTTTGAAGTACATCATGACTCAGCGAGATTTGAATCTTAGACAACGTAGGTGGTTAGAGTTGCTAAAGGACTATGATCTTACGATTGAGTACCATCCGGGTAAGGCCAATGTAGTAGCCGATGCTTTGAGTAGAAAGGTAGCTATAGATTTGAGAGCCATGTTTGCTAGATTGAGCTTGTCCGGAGATGGTGGCTTGGTAGCCGAGCTTCAGGTTAGACCTACTCTAGGTCAGTTGATTAGAGAGAAGCAGCTCTTAGATAGATCTTTGGCACCTCACGTGCAAGATGTAGACGAGGGTAGACCTTCAGACTACAGTTTCAGTACCAATGGAGTCTTGTGTTTCAAAAATAGGATAGTTGTGCCAGAAGACAGTGACTTGAGACGTACGATCTTGACTGAAGCACATAGTAGTCCGTTTGCTATGCATCCTGGAAGTACGTAGATGTACCATGATTTGAAGAATGAGTACTTTTGGGTTGGTTTGAAGACAGATGTAGCCGACTTCGTGAGTAAGTGTATGGTGTGTCAGAGAGTGAAGGCGGAACATCAGGTTCCCTCAGGTTTGTTGCAACCATTGAGAATTCCGGAATGGAAATGGGAGAACATTACCATGGATTTTGTTTCGGGTTTGCCTTTGACTCCTACGAAGAAGAACTCAGTTTGGGTAATAGTGGACCGTTTCACGAAGTGTGCTCACTTCTTAGCAGTCAATACCACTTATACAATAGATAGATTGGCCGATCGGTACATTGGTGAGATTGTTAGACTGCATGGTGTGCCGAAGTCTATTGTGTCCGATAGAGATTTGAGGTTTACAGCTCGATTTTGGGAGTGTCTGTATACAACTTTGGGTACCCGTTTGAATTTCAACACGTCTTATCATCCTCAGTTAGATGGTCAGTCAGAGAGAGTTATACAGATCTTAGAGGATATGTTGCGTTGTTGCATCATTGATTTTTAGGGTACGTGGGAGAAGTATTGCCTCTAGTCGAGTTTTCTTACAATAATAGTTTTCAGTCGAGCATTCAGATGGCTCCGTATGAGGCCTTGTATGGTAGGAAGTGTAGAACTCCAGTTTGTTGGGCCGAAGTGGGACAGAAGTTGTTACCTATGCCGGATTTGCTCAAGGGGACAACTGACTAGGTGAAATTGATTCGCGATCGTTTAAAGACAGCTTCAGATAGGCAGAAGTCCTATGCCGACTTGAAGAGGAAGGAAGTTGAGTTCTCAGTGGGTGAGAAAGTGTTCTTGAAAGTGTCTCCGTGGAAGACAGTAATGAGATTTGGCCGAAAAGGGAAGTTGAGTCCGAGGTACATAGGACCGTATGAGATTGTGAAGAGGGTTGGCCCAGTTGTCTATCAGTTGTGTTTGCCATCCGAGCTAGAGAAGATACATGATGTGTTTCATGTTTCGATGCTCCGTAAGTATAGGTCAGATCCATCGCATGTTATGCCGGTATAAGAGATTGAATTGAATCCAGATTTGACTTATGAGGAAGAACCAGTAGAGATCCTAGCCTCTGACAGTAAGGTGTTGCGGGGTAGATCGATTGAGTTAGTGAAGTGCGGTGGCAAGGTCGAGGGGTGGACGAGGCCACTTGGGAGAGGAAGGAGGATATGGAAAGGCAGTTTCTTTATCTCTTTCAATCAGGTAATTTCGGGGACGAAATTCCTTAAGTGGGAGAGAGTTGTAACACCCTGTTTTGAGGTTAGGAGTTAGATGCGTGAGTTGGTTCGAGTCATTAAAATTGATTTTAATTAAATTGACATTAGTTTTGATTTAATTGAGATTTAAAATAAAAGGGGTGACATTTTTGTAATTAAAGGGAAAAGTGGAAGACCACCTTTTTGAATCAAAAAGAAAGAAAAAAAATAAAGTTGTCTTCTCCCTCATTTGCTTCCAACGTGAAAACCAAACCAAACCCTCCCTAAACCTCTAAAACACTATTCCATTTGATTTCTTCATCTATTCAAGGGCATTTTCAAAGGTAATCTCATTTCTCAACTCTCCTCATCATCCCCATCATTTTCCTTGTCTTAGATTTCAAAACTACCCACATTTGCATTTTTCAAGTTTGATGAAAGTTTGAATTTTTAATGGGTTTTTCAATTGTGGTTGATTTGTTGAGTTGGGTTTTGGGTTAATCTCACCTAAATACACTTAATACCTTAAAATGGATGGATTTGGGAGAAATCCCGAAGTGGGTCTTTGGGGCAATTTTTAAAGTGTCAAAAGTTGAGTTTTTGAGTTGTTTTTGTGTTGGGTTGAAGGGCTGGTGGTATATGGTCATTAGGGAAGTGATTTGGGACCTTTTAGATGTCATTTGGGTGTTATAAATCATAGTTTTCAGCTGTGTATTTGGAGAGCACGAAAATGGAAGTTTTGTGTTTAGTTGAGTTTGAAATGGTGAAGTTTGGCTTGTGTTTATGGGTTGGAGTTTGTGACTGAATTTAACATTGAATTGGTGAGTAATGATTGTGTTTTGATTGGTTAGAAGCAAGAGGAAACATCAGAGAAGGATCGGGACCGAACCTGGGAATCGAAGAGGCTTGACTTGCTTGCTTGGTTTGCTAAGGAAAGGTGGTGAGTAAAACTTTAAATTGTTTTAAAGTTGGTTCAAGTGTGTGTAGTGGAAGTGTTGGAATGAGCTTGGTAGGCCATCCCGAGGCGGAAGTTAAATTGGTAGTTTAACTCCTTGATTGTTAATGATGTTTTATATGACATTGCCTATTTTGATCTTGTGAGATATGAATTGATTCGTATGTGTATACATTGATATGTGTGATGATGAATATGTTCTATAATTGATGGGTGTGTGATGTGGTTTAAATAAATTGGCACTAATTAACTTACAGGGTGTAAATGATCGATCATTAGGATTAGTGTGCACACGATTGAGTCAAAACGCGCGTGGCCTTGATGGCGTTGAGTCATCAAGGAGGAGTACGGTGATGTAATATTCCACCGGAAATTTATTTATATTATACGTGATGATGAGTGAAATCCCATCCGTAGGGCATGTGGTGATGAGTGGAATCCCACCCATGCAAGGTCCGGTGATGAGTGTAATCCCACCGAGGTAATGTTGTTGTTGAGAGTAAATCCGCACATCCGAGTAAACTAATAGTGGCCAATGTAATTGCTCTTATGATTATGATGTTGAGATAATTGATTTATATTGTTGAGCTTAATATGATGTAAGATGCCATATTTATGACTCTTGAGACACTAGATAGGTTGCTATGTTGATGCCTATGTATGTTGTGCGTGATGTTGAGGATTGCATGCTTGGACCCTGCATTGTTGTTGTTTTTGATTTTAGAGCATCCTCACTAAGCTTCTAGCTTACGCTCTCATTTTCAACAATGCAGATCAATAGCGTGGTGTTAGCAAGGAGCAAGGCGAAGGGGCTTTCCAAGTTTGTAGTTGCTCAAGTATGATTTAGTAATTAATGTGGTAGTTTAGCAATGGGGCTACTATGTGTTTTGTATGAGCATTGTATGACTCATGGATGTTGTTGATGTTTATGCCTTACTTGGATATATAAACCATGTTATGTGTTGGTCAAATGTTTGTATTGAGATGTTATGCTTTTGGTTGAGTGCATGTGTCGTAGTTGCATGTAAACTCTATGTGTGGAGACATGTGCCTTATGGGCTATTAATGTTTAAGTATGCCTTGAATGATATTTGAATGTGATGCAAGAATCCTTGTTATGCATATTGATTTGTTGATGTTTGGCTTTACATGTTTATTGTGTGCTAAGCATGTGTTTTTAGGGTGCCTTTCATCTAGATGGATTGTATGTTGAGTCTTGAATGTTTTGGTGGAGTTTTAGGGCTGCCTAGTGTCTTAAACCAGCAAAAATCTGTCTTTTCGCAGCCCGTGTATCGAAACGGTTGGTCTCGTTTCGATACGGCCTCTTGTTTCAGGCCAGGCGTTTTGATACGCCTAGGGTCCGTTTCGGTACAGATTTGCTACTGGAAATCTGAGAAATTGTCGATATTTTGGGGTTTCGAAACGGGTCCAGGTGTTTCGGAACGGTCAATATGTCGTTGACCACGAGAAGTTGACTGTTGGGGGTGTTTCGGAACGGTTGCCCTCCGTTCCGGTACGGCCTTCTCGTGTGGACTTGGGGCTATTGACCAAGTCAAGGTGTTTCGATACACCTCAAGGGTGTTTCGAAACGACCTACTTAATAACTTAAAAATGGGTTGTTTAGCATGTTGTTTGAGCTTGGTTGCTTTTATCCCGTATTGTATTCCACTGTCGTAATCACATAGGATTTAAATGTGCCTTTAGAGAAGATTAAATTAAAAGAAAATTTTAGGGTTGCTAACAGAGGTGGAATCCTTAACGGGTTTCGCATCAGTTTTCCCCGTGTAGCCTACTCGAACCGGTCAGCCGACCAGACCGGGGCGAGGGGGTTACAGAGATTATTATTAAGAATAATAGTTGTTCTTTTTCCTTCAATAATGTTTTCATGGTACGACTCAATTAATCAATGGCCTCTACATCTTAGATCAAGAAAATTCCATATATAACATAAATATGAAAAGATCAAAAACAAATGACTCTAATCAAACTTATCTCTGGCATTGTTGCTTGGGTTATATAAGTGAGTAACGCATATCAAAACTTCATAAAGATGGATTTTTGGATTCTTTTGTTTTTGAACAATTTGATATATGTGAACCCTGCTTAATGGGAAAAATGACCAAATCATCGTTTGACGGTAAAAACGAGCGAGCAAGTGATTTATTAGGTCTAATATATAGTGATGTATGTGGACCGATGAATACACAAGCTAGAGGAGGGTTTCAATATTTCATTACTTTCACTGACGACTTCAGTAGATATGGGTACATTTACCTAATGCATCATAAATCTAAAGCCCTTAAAAAGTTCAATGAATTTAAGAATAAAGTACAAAACCAATTGGGAAAGAGTATCAAATCTCTTCAATCAAATCGAGGAGGAGAATACTTAAGCCTAGAGTTTGATAAACTTCTTAAAGGATGTGGGGTTGTCTCACAACTTACACCTCCAGGTACTCCACAACACAATAGAGTCTATGAAAGGAGAAATCGAACATTGTTAGACATGGTTCGGTCAATGATGAGTCATGATGATCTTCCAACTTCTTTTTGGGGACATGCGCTAGAAACAACAACTTTCACACTAAATCGTGTTTCATCTAAATCGGTTCAAAAGACACCATATGAGATATGGATTGGGAAGCGTCCTAGTATGCCTTTTATGAAAATTTGGGGATGTGAAGTTTATGTTAAACATCAGATGTCTACAAAACTTGAACCCAAATATCATAAATGTATTTTTGTAGGGTATCCTAAAGAAACTTAAGGATATTATTTCTTCAATCCATCTGAGAACAAAATGTTTATTGCTCGAACATGAGTCATCCTCAAGAGAGAATTTATTCTCAGAAAAGGAAGTGGGAGAAATATTGAACTTGAAGAAATTCAAAGTCAACCACAGATCATTGAACCAGAGATTGAACAACAACAAGTTCCACAAATAGTTGAGACACATCCAACCATTCTTGAAACACAACCACTGCGAAGATCTATGAGAAAACACAATACGCCTGAGAGATATGGATTTCTCGTCACATTGCATGGAGATGTTCTCCTCATGGACCAAGATGAGACTAGGTCTTATCAGGAAGTGGTGGCGAGCCCAGACTCCGAGAAATGGCTAGAAGCCATAAAATCTGAGATGGATTCCATGTCAAAAAACCAAGTATGGACTTTGGTTGACCCACATGAAGGGATAAAACCCATAGGGTGCAAATGGGTTTTCAAAAAGAAAACCGACATGTATGGCAATGTACAAACATACAAAGGGCGATTGGTCGCTAAGGGATTTCGTTAAATTCATGGTATAGACTATGATGAAACTTTTTCCCTTGTTGCTATGTTTAAATCTATCCGGATATTGCTTGCATTGCAATAGCTGCATATTATGATTTTGAAATTTGGAAAATGGATGTCAAAACCACTTTCCTTAATGGAAAATTAGATGAGGATGTGTACATGACACAACCTGAAGGTTTTGTCTATCCAAAAGATGCCCTAAAAGTATGAAAGCTACAAAGATCCATTTATAGGTTGAAGCAAGCTTCTCGAAGTTGGAATATTTGTTTTGATGAGATAATCAAAGAGTTTGGTTTCATTAAAAAATGAAGATCAACCATGTGTTTTCAAGAAAATTAGTGGGTGCAATGTTACATTCTTGGTATTGTATGTGGATGACATACTAATAATAGGAAATGACATACCTACCTTACAGTCTGTAAAGACTTGGTTAGGAAAATGTTTTTCTATGAAAGACTTGGGTGAAGCAACCTACATATTAGGAGTCAAAATCTATAGAGATAGATCAAGACGACTCCTATGACTAAGTCAAAATACGTACATAGATAAACTAATGAAAAGATTTAGTATGGAAGAATCTAAAAGAGGATTCTTTTACCCATGAGACATAGTATTTTGCTCTTGAAGGAAATGTGTCCTTCAACGCCTCAAGAGAGGGAACGCATGAGTAAGATTCCATATGCTTCGGCCATTGGATCTATCATGTATGCCATGCTATGTACACGTCCAGATGTATCATATGCACTAAGTATGACAATTCGTTACCAAGTAGATCCCGGTGAAGGTCATTGAGTTGCAGTAAAAAAACATCCTAAAAGAAGGTGCTTCCAAAAAAATGCTCTCAAAGGGAATTTGGAAACGCCTAGCCGCCGAACAGGAAATTAGCTCCGGCCGGAAAAATGAAGCACATACGAGCAGCAGGACAGTAAACCGAGATCAGCAACATCAACGAGTTTGGACCTTATTCATCAGCGGTCTCTCTCGGACAATCCACTAGAAAGGATTGTGGCAAGTATGTGACAGACATGGAATTGTAAAAGATACCTTCATACCAAACAAGAGAGCCAGGAACGGACAGCGGTTTGGTTTCGTTAGAATGGCGTCGGAGGAGGATGCAAACAGGGTGATTGAGAGATTAAACGGCAAATGGATACACGGCGGCAGATTGAGAGTGGCTATGGCGTGGAGAGGCAAAACGGAATGGCACAGTAAAAACGGAAGAAACATAAAACAACATGAGATGAAGGACAGTGCGGAATCAAGAAAAGCAGAAACGACAATAAGGAACGAAGTGAAACAAAATAAAGCGCAAGTTGTAGGAATAGTAGATGAAGACAAATGGGCGATATTACGATGGTGTGCGGTGGGTTGGTGCCAACACCCTTGTAGCATAAAGACTCTAGCGGAAAGGTTGGAGGTAGACAAACACGATGGTTTCTCGATCATGCGTTTATCCGGAGCAATGATATTGTTAATGTGTACATCGGCAGCCGTCCGTGACAAAATTATGCAATTGGACCGGGTGAAGGAATGTTTCGCCAAAGTAGTGAAATGGTCTCCAGCGATCAAAGTGGAAACGCGACGAATTTGGATGTCGATAATTGGCCTCCCAATACACCTATGGCATAAACGGACATTCATGAACATAGCAAGCCGTTGGGGTGTTTTTATTCGAATGGATGACGATACGGAAACACCATCGTCTTTTGATTGTGGTAGAATTATGGTAGAAACATCCCAATTCAATCGGATTGAAGAACACATTGAAGTTTGTTATGAGGGGGAAACATATAACATCCGAGTGCTAGAGATGGATGGCACCACCCCTACGGTGGAATGTGATTGCGGGGAGTTTGATTCGACGGACGAAGAAGGGAGCATTGAAAATAATGTGCTACAGCATACACAAGTGGGAAACGGACAGGAGGGAGAAATCATAAAAGAGAATACAAATTCAGTGCTTTGGCTTGCAAATGAAGCATGGGAAGGGCCACAATTTGATCAACACGAAAAAACATATGTGGGAAGACAGTCCAATCAGAACAGCAACGATGAACAAAGGGAATCAAACAAATCATCTCCATTGCCGGACAGACCTACGATGAGTTCACCGGCACGGTTAGTGGACACGGCGGAAAGAGGTGTGAGTGGGGAGAAGGACAGTGGTGATAGGAGTCCTGCAGGACTAGGAGACATTCAAATTTGCAAGAGTTTGGATATAGCGGGAATTGCTAATTCTAAAGCAAGTGAATCAAATGAGCAGGAGTCTAATTTACAAAGAGAGGATAATTCAGAATTTAATTCAAAATTAAATTCTAAATTAAATCATTATCCTACACTTTTTTCGACAATTGAACATCCAGAATTGAGTAAAACTGAAATTGTCCAGGTGGGTCAGGCTTATTGCAAAATTCGACGGTTTGTAGGGGGAAGCTTGGAAGGGTGTCGGAATTCTAGAAAGAAGAAGACCAACCGAATTTACAAAACCAATCAAGTAATATCAAACACGGGAGGAGAAAGGGATGACGGTCAGACAACAAACAACATTGAAAGAGAAGCAATTGCAACGGTGAAACCGGGCTCCCTGATTGGTGTCAATTCTAACGGCCGAGAAGAAGAAATTATCTGCGACATATCAAAAGTAATTGGTGGCGACTTACGCGTTTTGTGACTCATGAAAATATTATCATGGAATGTGAGGGGCTTGGGAGGAAGTGCTAAACGCCGGTTTGTTCGAGATGTAATTCGGAAAATGATGCGGATATGGCAATGCTACAAGAAACAAAGATGGAGGAATGTCCGAATTTATGGCTAACCAATCTTTGGGGAAGTGATAATTATGAATCCGTGATTACGCCATCAATTGGTGCGTCGGGCGGGATTATAGTGTTATGGGAGGTCAGTAAATTTCTTTTAGATGTGGTAGCAATTGAACGTAATTTTATTTTGCTGCGAGGTCGATGGCTACAGGATGATCTAAGTTGTGGTTTGATAGTGGTGTAAGCACCGTCCGAATTGGAAGGGCAACAAGCTGTTTGGTCGGCGATTTTGAATAAAATTAGCGAACACGAAGGCCCGTGGTGCATAGCGGGAGATTTTAATGCCATATTACAAGAGGCGGACAGAATTGGCACTTCGGACAGGACTATGGAGATGGAAGCGTTTGGGGATTTTGTTCTACAAGCTGGTTTGATGGATCTACCTCTCTTAGGCAAACGCTATACATGGTTTGGTCCAAAGAAACGATGTAGCCGAATTGACAGATTTCTGATATCGTCAAAATGGATGGATGCCTTTAGCTCAATCCAGCAAGTGGCACTAGCACGGGGCGTATCAGACCACACACCTCTAGTGTTGAAATGCGATGAAAATGACTGGGGTCCTCGTCCGTTCCGTTTCTTTAATTGTTGGATGGAGGGTAAATATCACATGAGGCAGATTATTGAGGAATGGATCCGACTTACTGAATTAGACATTGGCACGATAAATATAATGGTGAAGTTGCGACATTTGAAGGCATTTTTGAAAAAATGGAATAAGGACAGCTTTGGGGATGTAAATGAGAAAATAGCCGAGTTGCAAGTGAAAATTGACCGGGCGGATTCCAAAATTTCTCCAGCTAGTATTGATGAGGAGATAGAGGGGGAAAGGCGGCAATGGCTACAGGCATTGTGGAAAGCTATGAGACACAAAGAAGCGATGTGGAGACAAAAATCTAGAGCGACATGGCTGCGTCTGGGGGATCGAAACACAGCCTACTTTCATCGATCCGCTAAGTTGCGCGCGGCAAGAAATTATATTCCGGGATTCATGATTAATGATAATTGGATCAGCTCACCACCTCTTATGCGACGTCACATAGTTCAATTTTTCAGAAAACACTACTCTTGTGATAAGAGGGAATGCGTGTGGCAATTTGAGGGGGATTTTAGGATGATATCGCAGGCAGCTAGGAGGAAATTAGTGGTGACTTTCACATTGGCAGAAATACACGATATAGTGAGAGGTTGTGATGGATCGAAGGCACCGGGCCCGGACGGTTTTACGCTTGATTTTTACAAGAAAGGATGGGATGTGATCAATGCTGATATTTTACGTTTTTTTGAGAATTTCCATGCAAGTGGACGGTTACCTAAGGACGCAAATTGCACATTCATCGTGTTAATTCCGAAGGTAACATCTCCCACGGCCATTGGGGAATATAGGCCGATATGTCTAGTAAACTCGGTGTACAAAATTTTGGCAAAGTGCCTTGCGACTCGTCTACAAGGGGTATTGGCAGATTTAATAAGTGATACTCAATCGGCGTTTATTAAGGGTCGGCAATTGGTGGATGGCGTACTCCTAGCACTTGAGGTGGTACATTCTTTACGACAACGGGGTGCATGCGGCTGTTTATTGAAACTTGATTTTGCTAAGGCGTATGACTGCGTGAGTTGGTGTTTTTTGGATGAGGTGTTAGGTAGAATGGGTTTTTGTGACACATGGCGAAAGTGGATTCAGGAATGTATCAGTTCAGTCAGGTTGTCGGTGCTTCTCAACGGAAATGCCACCAAGGAATTCAGAATGGGCAGAGGCTTGCGACAAGGCTGTCCGCTATCACCTTTGCTGTTTGTGATAGTCGCGGAAGCATTGCATTTGATGCTGCGAAGGGCGGAATTAGAAGGTCTAATTCGTGGTGTTCAGGTAGCGGCAGAGATATCCGTGACACATTTACAGTTTGCCGATGACACCCTCTTGTTCTTTGAGGGATCATTGGAAATTGCGAGAAACGTGAAGCGAATTCTGCACTGCTTTCAAGTGTGCTCGGGTTTGAAGATTAACTTCGGTAAAAGTTCTTTATACACAATTGGTATAGAAGATGAGCTGGGCAGCAACATGGCCGAGATATTGGGTTGTAGAAAAGCTGAATTTCCTTTCGTATATTTGGGATTTCCAATAGGCGCAAGTCCGAGACTAATAGCTACGTGGGAACCTGTGATCGCTAATTTCCGACGCAAATTAGCAGGTTGGAAAAGGAATTCTCTATCCTTTGCAGCTCGAGTGGTGTTAGTCAACTCAGTCCTCTCGTCGCTACCAATATTTTACATGGGATTATTTGTTGCTCCCCGAGGAGTAATTGAGAAGATCGATAAAATTAGAAGAGCTTTCTTGTGGGGGGTGTGGGTTTGGAACGGCGGATGAGCAGAGTAGGATGGGAGGTAGTTTGTCGTCCGAAACAGTTAGGGGGTTTGGGAGTCGCGGATTTGCGAGTGAAGAACATGGCGATGCTATCAAAATGGGTGTGGCGTTATGCACAAGATAGAGATTCATTGTGGCGTGGCTTGATAATTGCAAAATATGGCGAAAATCCACAGTGGTGGCGTTTCAACACGGAAAGGATGTCATCTATGTCGCTTGTATGGCGGCAAATCGTAACTCTCTCATGCGATGCACAAGTTGAAAAGCATATGGGCATGACCGGTTTTCTATGGAAGCTTGGGGATGGTAAGTCGATTCTGTTTTGGTTCGATCCGTGGGTTAATCAAGTGGCTTTAAAAGATTCATATCCGCGCCTTTTCTCATTAGCATGTGATAAATTAGCAAGGGTGGAGGACTATATGGTGGAGGGTAGATTTTTGCATCATGGTTGGAATGAATTTTTTCGACGGCCACTACGTGTTTTTGAATTGGAAATGTTACGAGAGTTGGTTCAAAAGGTATCCAATTTCCGCGCATGGGAAGGAAAGCTGGACATGTTATGTTGGCGATCGGATGAGCGTGGCATTTTTTCAGTGGGGTCTTTATCGAAATTGCTCATGATAGACAAGGTGGGGGAAATGGACTTTGGAGAATGTTTCGCGTGGAAGGTGCTGGTGCCGCCGAAAGTTCAAGCTTTCCTATGGTTTACATGGTTGCGCCGGCTACCCACTGCTGACTTCTTGCGAGCACGTGGGGTTCCACTGCCGGAAGATCAAGGCCGATGCCCTTGGTGTACGATGGTAGAGGAGAGCATCGCTCACATCCTCTATGAATGTCCGTTTGCGCAATCTGTTTGGCTATGGATGCGGAAATGGTAGGGAATAGACAGGAGTTTACCGGTTAGTTTTGATGCATTCTACGTTCTTGATTTTCATAGTATTTTCAAGGGATGCATGAATATGTGGTGGATAGCATGTGTTGCCGCTGTTTTATGGTCCTTATGGATTGCGAGAAATGAATTTATTTTTCGGGGGAAGAGATGGAACTTGGCTGAATTATGTTTCTTGGTGAAATTGCGATCCTATTATTGGATAAAAGCCGATAGGCGAGGAGAATTGGTAGAGGAAGCAGCTTGGTGGACATGCCCTTCGAACATTGAGGTTGCGGCCAAACCAAAGAGGGCGAGAGGTGAAAGACGCTGGCAGCCCCCGTTACAAAATATTCTAAAATTTAACACGGATGGATCAGCGCGAGGAAAGCCGGGTCCGGCAGGGATCGGTGGTGTGTTACGAGATGCGGATAGTCGTATTTTGGGTCTTTTTTCAGGCCCTATAGGCGTGATGGAATCAAATGAAGCAGAGGTCCGAGCGATAGCCTTTGCGTTGGGAATGATCAAAGAGAAGGAATGGCGACAGTTTTGTGTGATTATGGAGACAGACTCTCAAGTCGCGTTGAGCTGGATCAATCAGAATGCAAAACGACCGTGGCGTCTATGGGAAATATTTTTGGAAATTGATCAGGCTTGCCAAGTCATACATGATATTCAATTCTGCTATGTGCCGAGGGAAGCGAACGGATTCGCGGATGCATTGGCGAAAGAGGGCGTCGATAGGCTTACAATGTTCATGGCTTGTACGTGACTTGTCCATACGCGGCATGTTTTCTTTTTTGTATTTTTGTAATCGACGGATCGTATCGTACTCTTTTCCTCCAATAGGTTTTAGGGAGGTTTTTAACGAGGCGTGCGATTCCGTCAAGCTGTATGTTTTTACTTTTCTTAATAAAAACATATAGTTGCTGATCAAAAAAAAACATCCTAAAGTAATAAAGAAGAACTAAATATACATTCCTTATGCATGTGATGTGATCTGATTCAACGACTTTCCACCACCTTAATGAAGGATTTCTACAAGGATCAATTGACCTTTAATTCAGGGAGTTCCTTCATCACCTTACTTTAATATTAGTTTTATGATGATATAATTTAACATATGAGTTCACAAATTTAACTTAACTAATTTTCATTATTTTAAGTTATATTCCTTAGTTCAATTCATGATTAACTACCTATATTATGAAGCACATTTCACTTACCATTGTTTATTATTTTGCAAGGACAAAAATTCATATGAGAGATGGATATATGAAGATGAGAACCAAGCTTTTGGATGGACAAAATACCAGCCATGCACGTAGAATAAAATCATAGAAGATGCCTACTTGGATTCGGCTATGACAAGGAAGAATGCAAAATTTTCAAAGTGAAGCATTGTGTTCTTTGGACTCCAACGTTCAAATTAATGCAAGCAACATGAAATTGATCAACAATATAATTATATCATACGATATAATTATAAAATAAGCAAGAATTCAAGCCCAATTATGAAGCAACTATTCGGAAATCTAAGGAGACTCTTCATTCCAGCCGAACCAATACAACCATTCAAGAGCCATTGATTCATGTTCAAATTGGAACCCTTCATGGCCGAATAATTTCATGTCTTTTGGACCAAAGGGGAATTCTAGCATTATAAATAGCCTTGTAACTTCAATTGAAAAACATCTTTTGTCATACTCTTGAATTATTGAAATAAAATATCATTTGTGAGGTTTTTCGTTCACTTTGTTCTTTGCGAACATATCACTTTCAAGGCAGCATTTTTTACTTTGGTGTCTTCGATTCCATCCATTGATACTTGTGGTTCCTAGATTGCTGTCTAGAGGGTCCAAGTTCACCCCTAACTGGCCAGATAAGTGTCACAAGATTCAGGTCTTAAGTCTCTAATATTTAAGGTTCATCTTACCTTTGAAAGCTACCATTCTTTCCTTCTACTTTCATCGATTTAATTCTCCATCTACCATCATCTCTTCTTCCATTTCTTTTATTCATTTTCAACTTCCATATTTCAATTTGAGATCTGGAAATTTTCATCTCATTCTATCATTTCTAGCCCCTTCAATTTCACTCATCTTTCACCCTACTTCATCACCAAAACACCAAAATAGTCCATTCTTCCTATCCTTTGAAATCCTTCAATTCTCAACCAAATTCTTCAATTCTTTTGACCAATATCTTCATTTATATTCCAATTGAAAATCGAGAAAGTTTCATAATTTTTCAATTTCATTTGGTCGGTCAATTGAAGACTTCTTTCCAACCTACCCTTAAAGACTAGCCTTCCAGCATGTTTCGACCACCATACTTTCCTCCCCCTAACTTTCTCATTCATAAATCTTTTTCCAAACTTCTTGATCCTAAACCGTAGCCCTACATCTCATCTACAACATACTAAAAATTCAGCCATTTCCAAAAACGTTTACCTTTCCAATCAAACCCTCAAAGTACCCTACTCGAAGACTGTCCAACCAGCCTTATTCGACCCTACCACCCTTCCTAGTCAAAATTCTCTCAGTTTCTTCCGCTATTCTCTATAATAACTTGTGCCAATAATTTACTTTTTTGTATCAAGTATTTGTTTGTGTAGGAATACTTGCATTCTGAGGGAGATTTGCTTGCCTTCTAGGTCCGGGAACAATCATAGATCGAGTTGTCCCTTCAAGTGAAGAAATCACCGATTCAGTCCTTGATTGCAACAATCGAACCTCCCAAAGGGGTTCATATCAAGTGGTATCAGAGCTATTTGAAGCCAAGACAAGTCTCTACCAATTTCACAACAAAAAATATTAAGTTCAATTATTGAGGAAAAGAAAGTACTAGGAGAGTGCCCGCAACCAGTCTCCTACAAAAGCAAAGAAAGAAAGAAAAGCAATGGAGAGTGCCCGAAACTCGTCTCCTACAATCAAATTGAAGAATCTAAAGGTGGAATTACAAATCTATAAGAAGATAGCAACCGAATTTTGGAGGATCATCAAGACATTGATTGTTCTCGTGCCAAGGACGTTGGTGAATCTTCCAAAGAGTTGTAAGTGATACAGTTTCAAACATTACTTTTCATTTTCCTTCCTAACCTTTCCTTACATCTTTTCATCCTTTCTTTTTACTTCCTACCCTTTCATTCTTACCTTTTCAAACCATTTCTCCCATTTTTCTACCATCATAACTCTTCACCAAATCATTTGGATCCTTTCACCCATCTTGGACTACAAGTGCCATACACTAACATTTGAAGACTCCATAGTCTACAATTGTTTTCCTTTTATAGGTTTGAGTTGTTCAAACAAGGACTTTGTTCAAGGAAATAAAGTTGTAAAAGGCATTTGAGCGTGTGAGACTAGAAGGGGAATTGAAAAAAAAAGCCAAGTACATTCCTGAGTGCAAACACGAGAGATTGAGTGAAGTGACATCAAATTCTACTTTTTGACTAAGTGAGGGTTATTTGTACATATTTTTTTTTTGTTTTATTACATTGTTTGTTTGTTTTTTAATCATGTCTAGCATGGGAAGCATACATGGTCAAGAGGCTCAAGAAGATGACATACAAATCTTAATGAAGGAATTTACAAGGGTCATGAGAACCGAACTAGAGCTTATTCATGCATGCATCACACAACTCGAAATTTCTCAAAGAGATCGTACTACTCGAGTTGAACCACAAGAGGAGAAAGAGGTTGAATCTGGAGCCAATAATTTCCATCAAGCACCTCCACCAAATGCTAGGAGAAATGATCAAAGGGGAAGAGAGCCCTTGGATGATGACCTTAGCATCAAAGTTAGTGTGCCACAATTTCGAGGAAGATATGATCCCGAGTCATACTTAGCATGGGAGAGCAAGATTGAGAACATCTTTGATTGCCTTAATTATTTAGAGCAAAATAAGGTGCGAATGGCTGCTCTTGAATTCATTGACTACGCTCTCATATGGTGGGATCAATTAAACATTTCTCAGAGATATAGTGGAGAAGGTCCCGTAACAACATGGTGAGAAATGAAGGCCATCATGAGAAGACGTTTTGTTCCTATACACTACCATAGAGACCTCCTTCAAAAGTTACAATCTTTAAGGCAAGGCAATAAAAGCGTGGAGGACTACTATAAAGAAATGGAGATTGCCATGATTCGTACCAACATCAATGAAGACCGAGAAGCCATTATGGCAAGGTTCCTCGCCGAACTTAATGTTGACATAGTTGATGTCCTTGAACTCCAACATTATGTTGAGTTAGAAGACATGGTGCATATGGCCATCAAGATAGAGAGGAAAAACAAGAGGAAGCCCTATAGGAGAAATCCAAGTGCTTCAAGTTCACGGTGGAATCCCAATCCTCCTAAGAAGATCACGCCTATTCCAAAGGAGTCATTGCGTAAACCAAAGCAAACTTTAGTGAAAGACAACAAGACTAAGCCTATGGTCAACCAAGAAAGGACAAGAGACATTCAGTGCTTCAAGTGCCTTGGAAGAGGACACACTTCTAGCCAATGTCTTAACAAGAACACTATGCTTGTCCTAGATAATAGTGACACTATGCCCGACCATGAAGAAGAGGAAAAGGAAGTCCCCCCCCCCCACCAAAAGAAGAAAACTTAGAAGAAGAGGAAGAGGAGTTAGAGGAACTCACAATGCCAACCGAAGAAATCCATGTAGTGCAGAAGGCCTTAAGTGTTCAAGCCAAGGAAGAAGACAAAGAGAAAAGGGAAAACATTTTCCACACAAGGTGCCGGGTGAAAAAGGAGGTATGCTCTTTAATCATTGATAGTGGTAGTTGCACTAATGTGGCTAGCACTTTCTTGATTAACAAGATAGGGTTGAAGACCTACAAGCATCCAAATCCCTATCAACTTCAATGGCTTAACAATGGAGGAGAGTTGAAAGTGAACAAGCAAACCTTAGTGCCTATCTCCATTGGACACAATAAAGATGAAGTATTGTGTGACGTGGTACCAACGCATGCGAGTCATCTACTATTTGGACATCCTTGGTTGTATGACAAGAAGGTCATACATGATGGTTACACAAATTGCTAGTCATTCAAGCACCAACGCAAGTTAGTGAACCTTACACCCTTAATGCCTAAACAAGTGAGACATGACAAAGTGCAAACGAAGAAGTACATTGAAAATTCAAAGGTCAAACTTGAACGAGCACAAGACAAAGGGAAAAGCAAGGTGACTCGTGATGAAAAGAGGCCTATTGAAATGAAGAAAGGTGACCTTACACATGAAACATTATGTTCATTCAAAAAGAGGGGGACACGTCCATAGATGAGAAGGCCACCTCAACAAATACTTTTCTCTTCCATTTCTTATATTTCGGAAAGAGAACATCATTACAAAGAAGAGAGATTCCGAGAAGACAACATCACTACTACACGGGTCTTCAATTTGGGGACAAATTGCCTCAAAGAAGGGGGGATGATGTGATCCAATTCAAGGACTTTCCACCACCTTAATGAAGGATTTCTACAAGGATCAATTGACCTTTAATTCAGGGAGTTCCTTCATCGCCTTACTTTAATATTAGTTTTATGATGATAGAATTTAACATATGAGTTCACAATTTTAACTTAACTAATTTTCATTATTTTAAGTTATATTCCTTAGTTCAATTCATGATTAACTACCTATATTATGAAGCACATTTCACTTACCATTGTTTATTATTTTGCAAGGACAAAAATTCATACGAGAGATGGATATATGAATATGAGAACCAAGCTTTTGGATGGACAAAATACCAGCCATGCACGTAGAATAAAATCATAGAAGATGCCTACTTGGATTCTGCTACAACAAGGAAGAAAGGAAAATTTTCAAAGTGAAGCATTGTGTTCATTGGACTCCAACATTCAAATTAATGCAAGCAACATAAAATTGATCAACAATATAATTATATCATATGATATAATTATAAAATAAGCAAGAATTCAAGCCCAATTATGAAGCAACTATTCGGAAATCTAAGGAGACTCTTCATTCCAGCCGAACCAATACAACCATTCAAGAGCCATTGATTCATGTTCAAATTGGAACCCTTCATGGCCGAATAATTTCATGTCTTTTGGACCAAAGGGGAATTCTAGCATTATAAATAGCCTTGTAACTTCAATTGAAAAACATCTTTTGTCATACTCTTGAATTATTGAAATAAAATATCATTTGTGAGGTTTTTCGTTCACTTTGTTCTTTGCGAACATATCACTTTCAAGGCAGCATTTTTTACTTTGGTGTCTTCGATTCCATCCATTGATACTTGTGGTTCCTAGATTGCTGTCTAGAGGGTCCAAGTTCACCCCTAACTGGCCAGATAAGTGTCACAAGATTCAGGTCTTAAGTCTCTAATATTTAAGGTTCATCTTACCTTTGAAAGCTACCATTCTTTCCTTCTACTTTCATCGATTTAATTCTCCATCTACCATCATCTCTTCTTCCATTTCTTTTATTCATTTTCAACTTCCATATTTCAATTTGAGATCTGGAAATTTTCATCTCATTCTATCATTTCTAGCCCCTTCAATTTCACTCATTTTTCACCCTACTTCATCACCAAAACACCAAAACAGTCCATTCTTCCTATCCTTTGAAATCCTTCAATTCTCAACCAAATTCTTCAATTCTTTCGACCAATCTCTTCATTTATATTCCAATTGAAAATTGAGAAAGTTTCATAATTTTCCAATTTCATTTAGTCGGTCAATTGAAGACTTTTTTCCAACCTACCCTTAAAGACTACCCTTCCAGCCTATTTCGACCACTCTACTTTCCAGCCCTATAACTTTCTCATTCCTAAACATTTTTTCCAAAATTCTTGACCCTAAACCGTAGCCCTACATCCCATCTACAACATACCAAAAATTTCGCCCTTTCCAAAACTATTTACTCTTCCAATCGAACCCTCAAAGTACCTTATTTGAATAATGTCCAACCAACCTTATTCGACCCTACCACCCTTCCTAGTCAAAATTCTCTAAATTGCTTCCGCTATTCTCTTTACTAACCTATAACAATATTGTACTTTTGTTGTATCAAGTATTTGTTTGTGTAGGAATACTTGCATTCGGAGGGAGATTTGCTTGCCTTCTAGTTCTCGGAACAATCATAGATCGATTTGTCCCTTCAAGTGAAGACAACACCAATTCGGTCCTTGATTGCAACAATCGGACCTCCCAAAGGGGTTTGTATCAGGTGAAGGTCATTAGGTTGCAGTCAAAAACATCCTTAAGTACTTATGAAGAACTAAGGATACATTCCTTATGTATGGAGGTGAGGAAGAGCTAAGTATAAAGGGTTATACTGACGCAAGCTTCCAAACTGATAAGGATGATTCTCGATCGCAATCGGGTTTCATGTTTTGCCTTAATGGAGGTGATGTAAGCATGAAAAGTTCAAAGCAAGATATAGTAGCAGATTCTACAATAGAAGCCGAGTATATTGCATCAAGCGATGCTGCAAAAGAGGTTGTTTAGATCAAAAATTGCATATCTAAACTAGGGGTCGTGCCTAGCATATCAAATTCTATAGATCTACGTTGTGACTATAACGACGCCATCGGACAAGAAAAAGAACCCAGATCTCACCAGCGATCCAAACACATACTTAGGTCTTACCATCTCATTCTTGAAATCATTGATCGAGGAGATGTAGAAATATGCAGAGTACCAATGGATGATAATATCGCCAATCCACTGACAAAGCCTCTGACACAGTAGAAGCATGAACGTCACACTAAGTCTCTTGGTATTAGATACATGAGTGATTGGTCTTAGTGCTAGTGGGAGATTGTTGGAGTATGCCCAAAGACCAATCATAAGATAGTTGTAAAAGACATACTTATTTTATCTTGTTTATTGATATATAGTCATTATTATTATTATTTCAGTCTTATTCTGTGCATTTATAAATAAACTAAATTTTAATGAAGTCCTTAGAATAATATAGTTATTCTTGAATGTCCTTAGTCGAGTATTATTGTGGGCATTGACAACAATAATATATTAAGACTAATATGTAGTTGATTGATGACAAAGTGTTGTCATTGACATAGAGATGTCAAAATCAATACATAAGTATGTGTTAGAGAACGACATACTGGACTGGCCTTCTATAAGCATGTTTCTTGAATTATTATGTGACAGTCACGACATTGCTCATGGTGATAACTACATGTATGATCCTCAGACTTGAGATCATCATTATTTCAACATCGTGAGTGACATATTTTGATACGATCAAACGTGTGTCGTAACTAACTACAATATAAAGACTGGCATTGGATATGTCACAATCTATGCAGCGAAATATGGTTAATCAATATAGGATTTGTCCCTCCTACATAATAGGAGTAATATCATAAGCCACTTGATTGAGTGAGACTAGAAAATGCATGGTCATGCTTGAATAAATTGATATGAGATATCATAGTTATTCGTTTCTAATAGTCTACTCAAGATATCAAGAAATATTAGGTGGACTATACAAGTGTGACTAATCCATGACTTTTGTCCGATCTAGATATGAGGACAAAAGGATGTAATACATAAAAGAAATTAATCATGGAAAAAGGTAAAGTGGAACCATGACTTCATGTAACTTAGGTATCAATGATGTATTGCTAGATGCCACTCATTGGTTGTAATATTAGAATTATTCTAGATATTACTACTAACGTTACATGAACCTACAATGGTCACACCCTATGATTGAAAAAAAAACAAATATCGACTAAATAGAATGTGTACAAACTTGTTGTACACGTAATAATTATTAAAATGAAATTATTATAATTATTGTAATTATAGATAATCTCGTTTATATATATATATATATATATATTAATACTAGAAAATTATTGTAATTATCAAATACTATTAAGGCTTAATACAACTTTTTCCCCCTAAAGTATACCCAATTTCCTAACTTGCCCCCTAAACTTCATTTTGCCCACTTTTTCCCCTTAAACAATTCGTCGTTACCCATTTTCCCTCATTCCGTTACCAATTGCCGTTAAAAAAATTTCAGCCAATAACATGCTACCACATCATCAACTAATCGACTAAGTCAATCCGTCTGGTTTTATTTAAAGGGTAAATGACATGTCAAGTCTGTCAGGTTTATTTTTTGTTCAATTTAGTCACTGAAAAGTCTATTTTTACCTTAAATTGACCCTATTTGTTTCTAATTTTAATAATTTAGTCCATTATTTGTTATTATTAATAATATTATTTTATTTAAATGTTAATATTTAATAAAAATAAATAAAAAATATTTTAATGCAAAATTAGTAATTTTTTAGATTCGAATTCCAATTATATTCTGATTATTAATTCTAATTTCACTATATTTGAATTATAGTTTTTGAGTAAAATTCAAATCATATTCGAATCATGTTCGTATTATATTCGAATCATATTCAAATTATATTTTAATCATCTTCTAATTATATTTGAATTATTAATTCGAATTTTGCTATATTCGAAATATATTTTTTGAGCAAAATTCAAATTATATTAGAATTATATTTGAACCATGTCTATATTATATTCGAATCATATTCAAATTATTTTTGAAATATAATTTGAATACAATATTTCGAATGTAATTTAAATAAGATTCAAATATAATATGAACATGATTCGAATATAATTCTAATATAATTACATGTTTTTTCAACTATTATATTCTAATCATATTCAAATTATATTCGAACCATGTCTATATTATATTCGAATATAATTACTTGTTAAACATGATTCAAATATAATTACATGTTAAACATGATTCGAATATACTATGAACATGATTCGAATATAATAGTTGAAAAAACATGTAATTATATTAAATTATATTCGAATCATGTTCATATTATATTTGAATCACATTCAAATTACATTCGAAATATGGTATTCAAATTATATTTTGAAAATAATTTGAATATGATTCGAATATAATATGAACATGATACGAATATAATTACTTGTTAAACATGATTTGAATATAATTACATGCTAAACATGATTCGAATATACTATGAACATGATTCGAATATAATAGTTGAAAAAACATGTAATTATATTAGAATTATATTCGAATCATGTTCATATTATATTCGAATCATATTCAAATTACATTCGAAATATGATATTCAAATTATATTTCGAAAATAATTTGAATATGATTCAAATATAATATGAACATGATACGAATATAATTACCTGTTAAACATGATTCGAATATAATTACATGCTAAACATGATTCGAATATACTATGAACATGATTTGAATATAATAGTTGAAAAAACATGTAATTATATTAGAATTATATTCGAATCATGTTCATATTATATTCGAATCGTATTCAAATTACATTCGAAATATCATATTCAAATTATATTTCGAAAATAATTTGAATATGATTCGAATATAATATAGACATGGTTCAAATATTATTCTAATATAATTTGAATTTTGCTCAAAAAATATATTTCGAATATAGCAAAATTCGAATATAATTAGAAGATGATTCAAATATAATTTGAATATGATTCAAATATAATACGTACATGATTCAAATATAATACGAACATGATTCGAATATAATTTGAATTTTACTCAAAAACTATAATTTAAATATAGTGAAATTAGAATTAATATTTGGAATTCGAATCTAAAAAATTACTAATTTAGTATTAAAATATTTATTTTTATTTATTTTTATTAAATATTAACATTTTAATAAAATAATATTATTAATAATAATAAATAATGGACTAAATTATAAAAATTAGAAACAAATAGGGGTCAATTTAAGGTAAAAATAGACTTTTCAGTGACTAAATTGAACAAAAAATAAACCTGACAGACTTGACATGTCATTTACCCTTTAAATAAAACTAGATGGATTGACTTAGTCAATGAGTTGATGACATGGCAGCATGTTATTGGCTGGAAAAAAATTTAACGGCAAAGGGTAACGGAATGGGGGGAAATGGATAACGACGAATTATTTAAGGGGGAAAAGTGGGCAAAATGAAGTTTAGGGGGCAAGTTGGGAAATCGAGTATACTTTAGGGGGAAAAAGTTGTATTAAGCCAACTATATGTATATATATATATATATATAAACAAACCTAATTAAAGTAGAATCAAATTCTACATATTTAATTATATTCGATTAAATATATTGTATATTTAATAAATCTGAATTAAAGTATAATCATATTCTACATATTTAATTATATTTGATTAAATATATTGTATATTTAATGAATCCGAATTTAATTAGAATTAGGCTTTTGAATGCTATATAAAGGCATAAGGTCTAGCAGCCAATATATGCTTTTCGAAAAACCTCTCTAACAGTTAGAGAAGAGAAAATATTATTTGTTTCGTTCGGGTAGACTGCGTAGAGGTCGAAACGCAATTCTGACGACTCGGATTCGATTTGGATTCTCCTCTACTCCCTGAGGATTTCCAGATTTATTAAGGTAAGGTTTCATCCTTTTCACCCCAAATTCGTTCCTCGTACATGGATCTCTGGAGGTAATCTCTGGATAATTTTTCGCTGCGCCATGAGATGTACCAGTGTTTCCCAACAATGTATGTCAACGATGAATGCATGTGAAAGATGCATGCTTTCAATGGAGCATGTGAAGTCTTTCTTTTCATGACCTGATCATCCTTTCTCCAATTGGGAAGTATCTTCATCACAGATCATGACAATTCACTTTTTTAACCCCAATGAACTTTGCCTCACCAGCTTTCATCTTTTCTTTCCCCCTTTGCTTTTTTCTTGATTTGAAGCTTTCGAGTCAAATCAACCCTCATCAATTTCAAAAATATTTTTCATTCTCAAGAGAGATGATATTTGAAAACAAAACATGACAAGCTCACGAAAACAATTTTCAAAATGAAATGTGCCCCTCACGCTACGCTCACAACTGAGACACTTCATAAAATATAAGTTCATTGAATATCAAGCAAATCAACTATTCTTTTAATCTTTCAAAGTTATAGTTCTTTGACATGTGCCAAGACTATTTTTGGTTTCAAGGTGTGAGATGGCTTGGGGAAGGAGTGTGTTTTGAAGATTGGCTCATGATTCTTCAAGTGTTCACTGGTTTTTTTCTTCATAAATGATCAAGTGATATCGACTACTTCATGTGTGACTTTTTAAATGATCCACTAGCCTCAAATTCTTGTGAATACTTTCAGGGTGAGTGGAACTTCATCAAACAATTTGGGGGATCACTTCTCATGTGTCAGCCATGAAAAATTGATTTCATATTCAAGTTGTCTTTTCAACTCGAATCGACCATTGGTCCTAAGACGCCCTTTGTGGATTTTCATCTTGAACCCTCGTTTTCTTTCTTCTTTTTCTGGTATCTTATCATGCGTGAAAGATTTAGAAATATTTTTTAAATAAAATAATTAACACCAAGAGGTGGCACGGCTTCTAAAGATAAACTCTTTAACTCAAATATCTATGTATGATCAAAGATGGATTTTATAGGCGCGTAATATAGGTTATGGTTCAGGGTTATGAAAGAAAAAGATATATAGGCTCAAATGAGTGTTTAAGGGTGAATAAACCAAGGATCAATCATTTTTTTATGGAATCTAATCCCCACTTTGCTTGATTTGAATTTGCTTCTACATATTTTTCTTAGATCTCTCTAGACTGCTCATTTTTGGGTTTTCACCGTATAGTTCATTTCCTACTTTCTTTTTTGAGGATTCATGACCTTTCCACGAATATTGGATCTAGAGCTTCGAACAATATTGTGTTACATATCTCAGTTAGACTCAAGAGAATCTTTTTTGACGAGGGACTCCAAATGTGTGCTTCTCATTCTGTTCATTTCATGTTTTTTTTCTTTTTCAATTTTCTTTTTCTTTTTGCCTTTTTTCATGAATGAATTCAGAACTTTTTGATTTGAGCACAAGTCATCTCTTGTAACTGAAACACGTACTCATGTTCTTTGCCCCTAGTTCATAAGGCCTCGTCCTTGTGGTGCGATCGAAATTGACTCATGTGAACAAATTTTCTTTTCTTTTGCCCCCCAATGTTGAGGGTGATCCTTGATTAGGGTTTATTCCAAAGAAAATTACATTAGGCTCAAAGGGGGACAAAATTGGTTAATTTTCTTTTTTCTAGAAAGAGAATGTAAAGGAATGTCATTCATCATTTCACACATAGATATCTTCGTAAAAGAGTTATCCTAGGAAGGATCGATAGTAAGAGTTAACTCATTTATTCACAAAATCATCTAAACACAAATAATGCATGATAGTCTAACATTTATTTTTTTCCTTTTTTTCTTTTTTTTCATTTTTCATTTTTCATTTTTCTTTTTTCTTTTTTTCTTTTACTTCTTACATGCGTCGACAGTTTGGGCTTACACACAAAATCAACATGGGGTGCTCTACCTTGTCATCTTCTTGGAAGATTCGTACACCAATTAACATTTTTCATGTCTTCAAGGTGTATGAGAGAGAAAAATGGTTTTATGCCTAAGAAGGCGAATGTGTGACTCAGAAGTCGTAGATGTGAAAGGTTATTCTTGTGTCAAAATCCATTTTTCAAGTCTGATGAACGATCAATGAATCATGTATTAGCTCTGAGTGAGGTGTGAATGGTTTTAATCTTGGCATATGTCAAAATTTTATAATTTTGATTCTTAAAAGAGTAATTCATTCGTTTGATCTTTAAATAACTTCAAAATTTATATAAAAAAAATCATTGCTCATAGCCCAAAAAGGTAGCATTTATTGAATGAAAACATCTAACATTAGAAGAGAAAAAAATCCAATAAGATAAAAACAAAACAACTTCGTGCCAGGGCAACATAAATTTCATGATGGGAGATAGTGGTTTCTTCTTAGTGTTTTCTAACCAACCAGGTTCAATTCAGCGCATAAAAACTATTCTCAATAGAACATCTCATTACTTGTCAAATGTTAATGCCCCACATTCCTTTGTGGTATGACCTAAATTCCCTATGTGATAATCACACGTAGCATTACTATCGTAACCTTCAGGAGGTTTTCTTGGCTCAAAGTGAATTGGAGCCGCAAGGTTGACCTCAACAAGCTTCGGGAGCAATTCAGTCTATGTCATCGGTATTGGGTCAATAGAAATCTTCTTCTGAGTAGTTTTCTCAGATGTGGACTTGGAATAAGAAATCGATTTGAAAGACGAAGGCTCAAATTGACAATAACCTGGGCCTCTAACGTTCACCATGTAGATTTCGAATTCCCTCTCCTTGGTATGTGCATTTTTAGAAGCTTCGAGGTTGTTAAGCTTCCCACTTTTAATGGCGTTCTCTATCATTTCACCTATTGTCACCAGATCAGTGAAGTCTTTGGTGGTACTGCCCACCAATATTTCGTAATATGGGGATTTCAAGGAATTGATGAAAAGATTTGTAGTTTCCCTTTCAAGCAGTGGTGGATGGACTTGTGTGACCATATCCCTCCACCGTTAGGCATATTGTCGGAATCCTTCATTGTATCTTTTCTCCATATTCTAAAGTGTCAGTCAATTAGGAACCATGTCCAAGACATGTTTGTATTGTTCTTTGAAGGCATGTGCTAAATCTCTCCACGTGCTCACCCGAGCCCTACTCAGTTGGTTATACCACCATGTGGCAGATCCAAATAAACTATCTTTAAAGAAATGGATCAGTAGTTTATCGTCATTCCCATACCCTGTCATTTTGCGACAAAACATAGTAATGTAGGCGTTATGGCAACTTGTGCCATCAAATTTCTTAAATTATGACACTTTGAATTTTGGGGGCAAAATCAAATCAGGGACCAAGCTTAGCTCCATTACATCAGTTCCAGTGAAGGCATCAATACCTTCCATGGCTTTAATTCTCTCTTCTAAGTATTTGAACTTGTCATCAACTATGCCAGAAAATTTAGGCGGTCCTTCCTTCAACTTTTCCAACTCACCAGGGTCGTCAAATTCTGGTCTAATTGGGTTTGCCCACATGTTTGAACCAGAAGCACTATCTAGATTGTTATGGTTATGGACATTAGATTGTAGTTCACCAGTAAAAAACACAAAACGAGGATGCGTTTCTTTTGGTCCAAAAAATGGAGAGTCTTTCTCAAAATATTCTCTTGACTATTTTCTATGTCCTCTCTTAAGCTCTGCAAATCTTGAGTAACTTTCTCTTGGAGCTTCTCTAGTTTATAAAGTCTTTCTTCCATTCTTCTAGCCTTGAAACGTGTGAAATGTAGATGTTCAATTTGATTGTCCTTCGTTTCCAGGATCACTAATATTAAACCCCCATAAATTAATGTTTTAATTATTGATGCATAATGTTCATGAATAAATGCAAAATGTGATGATGAATGCAGTGTGAATGTAAATTGGTGTTGGCTCAAAAATTGGTCGCAGAAAACAAGAGATCTTTATTATTCAAATCCTAAAAAACAAATGTTGAAAAAAAATAACTAAACAATGTTTTATTACAAAAATAAATAATCACTCAAAGATAATGACGAGCTCTATCTCCTATCTTTTTAATCTCTCTCAAAAAATGAGCCATCTTGTTCTTGTAATGCAACACGGGATTGTCCCAAAACCTCAATGCTTCTCCTTCATTGGTTAGGCTCGTGATCTTCTTAGCCACCTTTCGAATTTGGACAATGGCTTCAGCCATCAAGTCGTCCCTTTTTTAATATATGTTCTTGCAATTTAAGTTGAAGATCAACAATCTTTATAGTTTCTTTAAGGTCGTCGAAGAGATTTCCATGGTCTTGTAAAGATGACTCTAATGTCTTTACCAGTTGTTGCAGTGTCTCATTCTCTTGTCGCGAAGCTTCTAGATCAATAATCGAGTCTTGTTGTTGGTAAGTTTGGAGGACGTCTTCTAAGGCCGTCAGACGACCCCTTAACTCATGATTTTGGATGCGACATGCCATAAGGTAAGTGAAGGTAACCTCATGTTGTTCTCGCATTACTTGTATATCTTGGATAAGTGTTGTCATCTGCTTCTCTTTCTCCTTGAACCACTTGTGAATGCTCGTATTGTCTTCTCCATTGTTGTTGGACATTTTCTCCATTGCAAAGATCTTTTATTTTTACGAACAATTACGAGCCAACACCGTGCATGATTATGATGCATATGCATGTGTTTTAAGGGAAAAACAAGAAACACCAAAAAAATTATTAGTGTCACACAAAAATTAATATATATATATAGCATAAAAAATGCAAGCTTATATACATAAAAGAGTATTTCACTAAGGTTTGAGTTCAACATGGCTCTAACAGGGGTGGGCTCCTAAGGTTCACTATATGTACTTTTTGGTTCTAAATAGGGACCTGAACTGTCCTTACTAGGGGTGTTCAAAAATACCCGACCCGACAACTTGAACCTAAAAATGACGGGTAATTTTTAATATATATTTTTTATATTTTAAATTATATTTTTATTTTAAGTTTCTTAATATTATTACTCTAAAACTAAATTTAAATTCCTAAATTCTTTCTATGTTTGTATTATATACTTTTAAGTTTTAAGTTCAAAACTTTTTAAAAATATTTTTCTGTTTAATAAGTGATTTTTTAAAATTTTATAATTTAAAAATATAAATCGGGTATCCGGTACCCAATTTTTCGAGTACCCGAGTAGCGGGTACCCGGGTGTAACGGGCTGGGACACGAGCCGGTAAAGTAGGTACTCGGATGAACCAGGTACCAAGTTTTTCGAGTACCTGAAAATAGGGTACCCGACAATGAACACCCCTAGTCCTCACTTAGACCTGCTAAGGCTAGTAAGTTCAATTCGAGGGGGTGTATTTCTTTATAACCATACGGAGGTTAACCTCACGAAGCCATAAGGCATATACATCCCAAAGGCAACTATTATCCCATACGATGGTTAACCTCACAAAAGAGCCGCGTTTTTCCCCCACTTAATCGGGACAGAGCTCGGGTAGAAAGCTCATTAAATGATGCAACGTTTCAGAAAACATATACCCCTTTTCGCGGCTTGACTCTCTTTAACATGTTTCCAGTGGAGTCGCCAAGCTGTCGACGCCGTTTTTGTCTGGGCTGAAATTGGTTGGGCCTTCAAAGGCTCGTCAAACGTTTGGAGTCGCCATCGGTCGTTTTGGGTTGGGTACGACTGAAAACCTGTAGAATTGGCTTGTGTCTGAACCAGAATTATAGTCGGGCTCGGGAGCCGGTTACATGTGGGGAAGGTTATAGCACCCTCACAACGCTCAAAATTGGTACCTAAAAGGGTTGTGTTGTCTAAAAGGCTTCAAAGGTAGGGTTAATGTCACTATTACAAAAATACGAAAACATGTAAATAAATCATATTTATCAATAAACAAAATTAAATATGCTAAAGTACTTAAAAATAGAAAATTAGTACTTTAATCGAAAGCCATAATCTTAAGTCAAATTATAATTAATCCCAAATTAAGTGAATTACTAATCGAATATCCCTAGACTGAAACACATTATTGGTACAATTTTAAGATTGTCCTATAATTAAACTCAATTTTAAGTCCAATTAAATAATTAACCGTCCATTTCAAAGAAAATTTAACCAAAAAAAACTAAATGAATTACCCACTAAATTGAGCTAAGGTGAAACTTGTTATCTAATTATCTAACTAATTATGCAAATTAAGGACCTAATTAAAAGAATCTAAATATTATGACTCATACTAAAAAGAAACAAACTGAGCCTAAAATCTAAAAGAGTCTAAATAATAATAATAAAAGCTTAAATATACATTTGGTACCCCCACTAAATTGAGCTAAGGTGAAACTTGTTATCTAATTATTCTCCCAAGTTGGTACCTAAAGAAAATCTTCTCCCACATTGGTACCTGAACTATACACTTTCTCCCAACTTGGTACCTAAAGAATTTTTGTTCCCAAGTTGGTACCTGAACTAGACACCTTATCCCAAGTTGGTACCAAAACTTATACATTCTATCAATTTGGTCCTAATTTGAAACAATTCAATAAATATAACTTTTTATATTTAAAAATTCTATCAATTTACTATGTGTTATTCACCTAAATTGTTTGTTCTTCTTTTAGAAATGTTATATTACTTTCTTGATATAATAAAAGTTTAAACATAACTTGTTGATAGAATTCAGTTGTCCAATTGTTGCTTTGTTCCGATGGACTCGCTTGATTTGATATTCTCACAAAAATAATTAAATTGATGAAATTTTTAAATATGAAATGTTAAATTTATTGAATTATTTCGAATTATGACTAAATTGATTGAATGCATAAGTTTTGGGGACTAAAATTTTTAATAAAAGTATTAAAATAGTGGATGGAATTAAAGTTTGGGTACCAACTTGGGAGGAAAACTTTTTTAGGTACCGCGTTGGGAGAAAGTGTATAGTTCAAATACCATCTTGAGAGAAAAAATTCTTTAGGTACCAACTTGAGAGAATGTGTATAGTTTAGGTACCAAAGTTATATTTAAGCCTAAAAAAACCTAAAGTGTAATTCTATCTTAAAACCTAAGAAAATAATTAGACAACTAGCATGGCAGGCTTGCCTCTTTCGTGAATTACTTCCCTAAACATCAGTTTCCAATGACTTTTTTAAGGGATTTTAAATCTCGTTCCATTATTCTCGATGCAGCCTTTTAATAAACGGATTTTGAATCCTTTTTATTATTTTAACTCACCATCTTTGTATGTTAATTAAAAGAGTTTTAATCTCTTTTTATTCATTTACCCTAAAAATAAAAGTTTCAAATGTTCTCTTCCTTCTCTGTATTTCTCGGTCAACGTAGCCGTCGTGGGCATAGCTCTGACGATGGCAAATATTTCAAAGATATTATTTTTCCTCTTTGTTTCTCTTCCCTAAACTTAAATTTGACTTTATTTTTCTCAAAAGAACGAATATACCCATGTAGATATGAAAAAAGTGTTACAAAATTCTGAATAGTTTTACCTCTTGATTTTAAAATCTCATCGTTGGATCGTGTCGATTTTTGAGTATGTCAATCTACTTGTGGCCGCGAATCTTTTATCGTTCGGATCTCTTAACCGTTACTTCGTTTGCCGAAAATTGAAGATAGACGGTTCGACTTTTCTTTCTTTTTCCCATCTCAGCCGAACTAACTGCCCTTTTGCTTCTTTTATGCTTATAAATCCATATCTCCCCCCTAATAGTTTCCTCCCTCGTTATTTATAGGGGACGTGAAGAGTCTCCTAAGTCATTTAGAAAATCGGATATCTCGGAGGTAGTTGCGTGCGCCGAACACCTCGGACGGTCAGGCGAGTGGCTTGCAAGTTAGTGAACATTCTCGAATGTTCACTGTTGAAGGCGGCAGCTAGGGTTTGCAAAAGGATTTTCTCTTTTTGGGGTTTTTTTATTTAGTTATTTTCTGTTATTTTTGTATTTTTTATTTGTTTTTATTATTATTATGAGTCCAAACTTGATATGTGGCCAGAGCCCAAAAATTGGTGTGTACATAGTGAATCGAATCTCCCAACCTGCAGTAAATGAACAAAAGTAGTCGGTTGCAATTAATTAGTCCGTAACCAAATACTCACCGGCATGTTGTTGAATTCAACCAGCTTCACATTTGGAATCAATTGTTGCTATAAAATTTGAGCTACAGTACATGTTCGACGCACATGGTTAATTGTTTCCGCCTCTTTATTATAAATCGTACAAACATCAATTGTCGTCCAATGTCGTCTTGCGCGCTGAGTTTGTGAGTAATTTTTCATGTGTGGCAAGCTAGATGAAGTCTCAACTTCCAAATGAAGGATCAGTCAGGATCAGAGTCTTTAATTACTTTTTTTTTTTGAAAATTTAGGGTCTCGTTAAAAACCCCTTAACGGTGTGTCAAGGGGAAAAGAGTGCCCGGGAACGATATTATTTCACTTCGAAAGGTAACGTTACACACATACATGTTGTTACACTCAACCCTCCCTGTTTACATTTTCCATTACCCACAAATAGTTCATGTTTGGGTTTAAACCTCTTCTAGCTAAAACATGTGCTTCTTTGTTCTTTTCCCGCACTGCAAAAACCAGTTCCCCTCCTATTTTGCGGCAGATGTTGTAGCACTCCACTGCCAAGGTTGAGAACAGCCCCGGTGCTTCTGTCGGATTAGCAATCCACTTTATCGCCAGCTCGCAGTCGGACTCCAGTTCAATCTTGTGGGTACCTTGCCATTTAGAAGCCGAGAACAAAAAGCATGCTTCTTTAATGCTTAGCATCTTAGCTCTTGTGGGATCCGAGACTCCAATTGACTTCGAAAATTTCATGAGCGTTATTCCGCTATGATCTCTGAGAAGACCACCTATGGCCGCCACTCCCATGCTGCCTTGTACGGCGGCGTCAGTATTGAATTTGAGGCATCCTGCCACCGGCACAACCCACATGGCTACACTCCCCTTTCGTGTTGCTGTTTGGAACGAAACCCCTTGTGCAGGATTCCTTAAAAAATCCCCTATGGAAATCAGTTTATCAGGCCATTTGAGTTTGATCCATTGTCCTATTTGAATAAGTGCCAGATCGAATGTTAAAATCCAAGACTGCTTCTTGTTATTAAACACCAACTCATTTCTGCATTTCCATATAGACCACATGAATCCTTGAAACGCTAGTAACCATACGCCCTTCTCCCTACTGTTACACAACGAATTTGCCCAAATCCACAGCAAATCATTTACTGTTTCCGGAATCACTAGCTTAACACTCCACAAGTCACACCATTTTTGCAGGATCTTCCACGTGAATTCACATTGGCAAAACAGGTGGTTGCTGTCTTCCATCCCAATCGCACATAAAACACATTTTTTGTCTCGTACGGCCGATACTCCTCTTTTACTTAGTTCCGTGAACGTTGGGATTCTCCCGTGAACGATTCTCCAAAAGAACGCCTCAACCTTAGGTGGTGCCAAATTCGCCCACACTAGGCTCCATATATCCTCCTGAGAAACGGCCGCCGATGAAACGATTCTGCAGTATTCCTTGGCAGTATAGATCCCCGACGATACCCCTATCCATCTGAGTAAGTATGGGTTGGAACTGTGGAGTCTCCTAGCATTTATCGTGTCCCAGAACTCGTTTCAAATGTCAACTTCCCAATCAAAAAGGCTGCATCTCATTTTAATGTCCCACGTCCAAATGCCATCAACTAAATTTCCAAATTCCTTTACCAATCCAGATTTGTTTTCAGCAATAGCAAAAATCCTAGGGAACGCCAGTTTCAATTTTGGAACCTCCGTCCAAGCGTCGTCCCAAAACCTCGTATTGTTGCCGTCCCCGCTCAACCATCTCAGATTACTCGTGAAAACATCCTCTTCATTCTGTAAGGGCTTGGCAATCTCTTTCCAGACCCATGATGCTTTATTAGTAGTGATTACACTTGGGATCAGAGTGAAGGGGTCAAACCTGTTTTTTGAGTCAATCACGCGACGCCATAGCCTGTTATTCTCCGTCCCGTATCGCCAGAGCCACTTGTTGAGGAGGGCCATGTTTCTTGTCTTTGCGTCCGTAAAGCCCAGGCCACCACACTCCCTTGATTTGCACACATGTTCCCAGCTTAGCCAGTGGATCCCATGCTGTCCATGGATATCCCACAAGAATCTTGAAATAACACCATCAAGTTTTGTAGCACCCTCAGCCGGGATCGGGAATAGGGACATGTAATATAGTGGCATACTAGCCAAGACAGATTTAATCAGCGTAATCCTACCACCCAACGAAAGGAATTTTCCTTTCCATGCCGCCAATTTGCCTATTGTTTTATCGATGATGGGTTTCCAAATTTCGGGAGAGTTTCTTTTGTATCCAATCGGCACTCCCAAATACAACATTGGAAGATTATCGAGACCACAATAGATCGAATCTACCCACTGCTTCACTGTGTTTTGATTAACATTTAATCCATACAACTTGTTCTTCGTAACGTTTAGCTTTAGCCCCGATGCAATTTCAAAGATGCGTAGAAGCCTCTTGCTATTTCGGATGCAGTCTGGATTAGCCTCAAGGAACAAAATGAGGTCATCCGCGAATTGGATGTGCGATATAGTCAAATCGCCATAACCAACCTTAATACCCTCAATCAACTTCAATCCTTCTGCCTTTCTTATAAGTGCACTGAGAGCCTCTCCCACTAAGTTGAAAAGTAATGGCGAGAGGGGGCAACCTTGCCGGAGGCCGCGTTTAATTTTAAAGCTCTTCGTTGGAACTCCATTGACTAAAACAGCAACTGAGGGCGTGGAAATGCACCAGCGGATCCATCCACGCCACTTCTCGCTGAAACCCATATCCGACATAATTTTTTCGAGAAACTCCCAATCGACCGAGTCATAAGCCTTGTTGAAATCAGCTTTTACAACCACCGCTTGTTTTTTCCTTTGTTTCACATCATGAATAATTTCATTTTCTATCAACGCACAATCTAATATTTGTCTGCCTTTTATAAAGGCGACATGTTGCTCACCAACGATGTCGTCAATTACCAATGCCAATTTGTTTGCAAGAACCTTCGATATAATTTTATACATGCTGCCAACTAGAGAAATTGGTCTGAATTCTTCCACTAATTCCGGGTTGCTCACCTTTGGGATTAATGCTATAAAAGATTGATTAATTGATTGTTCCGAAGCTTTTCCTTCGTAGAAATCCAGCAAGCATTCCATGATTTTCCCTTTCAGACTTGGCCAAAACTGCTTATAAAACTTGAGATTGAAGCCGTCGGGGCCTGGCGCTCTGTTTCCATCTGATGTTCTAATGACAAACCACACTTCGCTCTCGGTGGACGGCTTGTCCAGGATCTCCAAAGCTTCATTGTTTAACTGTTTCAATTGAGTACCAATACAATTAACCGGTAGAGTATCCACTTTGTTAAACTATTTCCGAAAGTGGTCTTCAAATGCTTTTGAAATTTGTTGCTGGCTTGACACAATGCTGTTTCCAGATTTCAAAAGGTTTATTGAATTCGACTTTTTCCTCAATGATGCCACCATATGAAAGTATGCAGTGTTTTTGTCCCCTTCATGAAACCACCTAAGTCGTGATTTTTGCAATCATTCGCGCTCCTCACGGATCTACTTTGACCACAATGCACTTCTAAGATTCTTTATTTCATCCCAAAGTTTCATGTTTTTCGTATCCAATAAAGCCTTACATTCAAGCTCATCGATTTTGCTTTCGAGCGACTCGATAGAATCGTCCTTTTGTTGGTTACTTCTCGAAGCCCATTCCTTTGTCGCCCCCTTTAGTTTACCAAGAAGACTCCCAAGACTGCTTCTGTTTGAGGATTGGCAGACCTCCTCTATCATTTTGCAGTATTCACTCTCGTTTCCCCAATGGGAGAACCATTTGAACGGTCGGAGGCCTTTTGCTTGCACGTCCCCCTTAAGCACCACGGGACAGTGATCGGAAATACCCCTCAAAAGGGCAGCTTGAGATAGTGAGGGGAATTGCCTAAGTATCTCAGGGGATATTAGAATCCTGTCGATTTTGCTAGCCGACACTCCTTGTGCACCTCTAAACCAAGTGTATTTTCCCTCGTTCATAGGGAGGTCTATCAAACCATTATTCTAGATGAAGTTAGAGAATACTCTCATGGCCGCTTCACTGTGGTAATTTCCTAGCCTTTCCTCTGGTGATTTAACACAATTAAAATCCCTACCAATAACCGTAGGGATGTCCTCTGTTGCTATGTAATCACTGATTTTCTCAAACACTGTTTTTCTCTCCGTAGCATTATTTGGAGCGTACACATTGATCAATCGCACCTTTGTATTGGTTTGGGTGACATAGCCAGTGATAGCAATCCAATTCCTACATATTTCGCTGTCCATTTTCTTGAAAAAAGACGGATCCCAGGCGACACACAATCCCCCCGAAGCACCTTCTGAGTGGGCTAAGATTGCCTCTTTCATGCATGTTTTTTCCACTCTACGGATCATTCATGGCTTCCATTTTTCAATTTTTGTTTCCTGGATAAAAGCTATTTTTATCCCATGTTTGGAGATCAGTCTACACACTGCTTTAATCTTCTCACTTTTTCCCATACCTCTCACATTCCAAGACAGTAAGTTTAAATTCATGATTGAGCTATCTTTACCCACTGTGTTACCTTTCTACTTTGCTTGACGAGAAGCGTCTTCGATTTCAAGGGCTTCAATTCTGTTTTTCACTGTATTCTCCGAGGCTTCAAACACCATACCCAATTTCTTCCCGATCTCAAAGGTAGCTTCTGTCTCCGAAGAGTAACCACGCTGTTGGTTGCCAGTGCTTCTGTCTGACCTTTCTTAATTCTTCATTGATTTTGCTCTTTGCTTTGTTTTCTTGATTCCTCTGTTTGGCTGCATATGCATTTGTGAGGATATTATCTTCCAGAGGTCTGAATTGCTGAGAGGCCTGTGAATTTCCTCTAGCTCGTTAATGTGGACCTCCTGCAGTCTAGAATTATTTGAGATGGCTGGGCTTATCCTTGTAGCCGTGAGCATGGGCTCAGAGTTGCCCCATTCGCGGCAGAGATTGGGTGTAGTTGGCCCAATAGGCCCGTTGCCGCTGTTGATTGGGACATCGAATAGTGATTGGTTTGACCCTATGGGACCGTTAGTATGACTTTGGATAGCCGAATCGTTGGATTTGTCGGCTCTTTCCTCCTCGGGGGTGTCAACATCCTGCATGCAGGCAGATAATCTCTCGGTAATTACTTCCACTTGCATTGCAGCTAGGGGTGCTCATTTTTTAATATTGGTTCCGATCTGAAAATTCGGATATTCGAAAATTTCAAATTAGTAAAGTAGTAATTTGTATTTGATTTAGAAAAAAAAATTGAATATCTAGATACTCGGATATTCGATTATTCGAATATATAATTTAATTTAAATATTTTTCGGATTTGACAGTCGTATTTATAAAAATTTAGAATTTCAAATATAACAAGTAATAGATTGCTAAATATAACAAGATTCACCTTTATGAAAATTTTGATTTTTGAAATTTTTGGATATGATAAGCATCAAATTGTTAAATATAACAAGATATATTCATGAAATTTTGAAGTTTCGGATAATCTGAAACTTGAAATATTATGATCCGTATCAAATTTAAAAAATTAAAAATCAAATTAAATATTCGATCTGAAAATAAAAATTAAAATAAATATCCAAATTTTCAAATTGAATCAACAGATATGATATTTTTGCACACCCCTAATTGCAGCATATTGTGAAAAAGTAGCCATGGTGGCCGGTAATAGGTGAACAGAGGTGGAGAAATTAGGAAGAGGATCGGTGATCAGAGATTTTAGATTTTAATTAAAAAATGAATACTCAAAATTTTATTAACCTGAATAAAAGGGATACATGGCTCATTACACTTGTGGCTTTTATAGCTCAATATCAGTAAATTGTAACTAAACCAACAAGTCCAACAACCCTAACAAACTATTGACTAATACACTTAATTTCTAACTAATTACAATTAATGATTATATTCTAACATTTACTCTGCTTTCTTGATCTTCTTAAACCTGTTGAAATTGATTCTCGAACACAAGATTATGGTTGACCTTTGATGTAGTGTGATGGTCAAGAGCAAACTACCACAACAAACTAGTACCCGAAAGCTTTATTTCTTAACTCACCCTTCTTTCATCCAGAATTCATTTTGAAAACTTGTATTTCCTATTTAGTGGCTTACCGAGAATCGAATGAGGTTATTTTTCTTCTTTTCATTCTTCTTTAATCACCTTTATATCAACAACTTTTCATCCAAATTTTTTTTTGAAATCTTTTTCTTCACCTTTACTGCCACTCTTCTCACTTATTGAGACTTTCTTTTTGGTGGTAACAAGGCGGTTAAGCTACATGTTACCGGGTGCAAACTGAAGCCCTCTTTCGAGCAAGAAGACACCCTCTTATGTCTGTTAATGAAAAGCAAGGTTGTTAAACTCTCAACTCTCCCCAGAGATTTTCTTCCATGAAACAATTGGCTATTAAGCATCAAATTTCCATGTGTACTTTGGAGAAGAATCAATAGATAAGGAAGAATTTCAAATTAAGATCAACTAAGCAACGTAATTCTCTAACAACATGGCCAAGCATTCAACAGAAACAACCAGCTTATATTTTAATTATCAGCAGTTTCAACAGTAAGATAAGACTGTGAACAATAGACAACACCAACAGTGACAGCAAATACACACACAGATGGCACCAAGAACATTGAAGCATCAATTTCAGGAACTAAAAAAACCAATTACTCTTGAATATCCACCCAACTACTTTCGAAGAACAAACCAAAAAGCGGCAACAAGCCTTTTAGATGAGAAAGGAATAAATGATAGCACCACATGCCATGTGAGAATGCACTACAGAACAACAAATTCAAGAGCACACGAACAGGGACACTTTATGCAAACACAACAACTCCAAAAAAAATGATAGCAACATCAACTACATGAATAGCATGCGAAGAAATTACTAAATCCTTTACCAAATGACGAAACCAACTAATCAAACCAGAGTAGTTATCCAAAATTTAGCTTCCAGCAATACTATAATCTCTTCGATAAAGTTAAGTTCTCACCAAAATTAATTTTGAAAATCATAATTCTTGAACAAATCCACTAACAAAATTGGAGAACCACAAAGAGCACCAATGATGAAATCTAAATCAAAAACTTTCAACAAACTGAACCAAAGCAGGAGATGCATAACATATGATGAACCAGATCAGAGCATAGCAACGCAGAATATGACGAACTATGTCGGGCGTGAACCAGAGATACAAGTAAATCATGATCTGAAAAATATTCAACGAATCAAAATTTGTAAAGATCTCACCCAATCGAAGAAGACTTATAGACCGAATATGCGGCAGCAACATGCGAAATAATCGAAGGCGTAGATAAAACTCGCGATTGAGGAAACTGGTCGCCGATTGAGAATGAAACAAATTAGGAAGCAGTGTCAAGATCACCGGTAAGATTCGAAGGGCAGCGGAACGAAACAAATGGCATCAGGACCGATGTTGATCGCATAGTAAAATTTTGCGTATTTATTATTTATGCATAAATTATTTACCAATCCGTTTATGATCCTTTGTTAATCAACTTTTTATATTTCTTCATAAATATATTGGCTGTCATCCATATTAATATGTCATTAATTTATACAGTTATTTTTTAGAATTCACATCAAACAAATTTAATATTTTTTAATAGTTTTAAGGTAATTACAATATAATATATGTTTATATTTTTTAATTATTCGATAAGGCACATAGTTTATAAACAAAATTACTTGAATTCGAGTCTCGTAAAATGAACAACATCTTCTATTTTACTGGGATCATCCATAGGATCAACAAATCTGATATTGATCAAGTCTTAACATATACTATCTCTTTATTTATATTTCCCTCGCCTGAAAATATATATTTTCCTCTATCTCATGAAATGTCATTTAATGACTTTTTTTAATTTTAGTTCAGAATTATTTAAAATATATTATTGATAAAAATATAAATATATGTATATATATATATATATTAAAACCTTCTAATCAATTAGTTTTTTCTAATATATATTTTATAAATTTTATTTATTTAAAATATTTAATAAAATTATAATCAAAATTTAAAATTTTTAGTTTTCTAAAAAATTAAGGACAATCTTCATAAAAGCGAGTAGTATTTTAGTATGTTTATCTATTTCTATATGCCGTATATATTTAACAAATAAAATTTTGTGGCACAAATGAAATTGAAACACACGGGGAAGTAGGCATGGGAAGTAGGCATGGAAATGACTCTCTCTTCGTATAAGCACATTTCTCCTTCTCCCGTAAGGTCATTTTGTTGTTAGGGTGAGTATTTGATGAGTTTAGTCAAATTATTTTAAATTAAGTTGAGTTAAAAAATATTTTATAATTTAATTTTTATTTAATTTTTTTAGATGTTGAGTTAAATTGTTTGAGTTTCTCTTTAAATTTAATTATAAATATTTATAATGTTACGATACTAATTCGTTTCAATTTAAACGGATTTTTATAACTATATGCATATACATTTCTTCATTTTTTTTCATACATGTAACAACTAAGTTTGTTATCATTAATGAAGAATGGAAAAAGATAGTTTACAAAAGAAAGGTGATGAACTTATATACAAGAAGAAACAAAATAATAACTGCTAATTAACCTTAATCCAGCTAAGCTGACGTTAACTAACCCTAATCTAACTAACTATCCTTAATATTCCCCTCAAGATGGAGGTTGATAAATGTCAACAAGACCCATCTTGATAATAAAGGCAAGCTGATTGGCAGAGCTAACATGGAACAACTTAAGGAAACCTTCTCGTACTTTGTCTCGAATGAAGTAGCAATCAACTTTGATGTGTTTAGTGCGTTCATGGAAGACTTGATTTGATGCCAAGTGAATGGCAAACCAATTATCACAGTAAAGGGATACATTTGTGACTGGAACTTGAAAGGATGACAGGAGAGATGCAAGCCATACAAGTTCACACGTTGCTGCAGCCATGACACGATATTTAAATTCACAAGAAGACCAACTGAATGTGGTTTGCGTCTTCAATTTCCAAGAGACAATGTTGTTGCCAATGTACATACAATAACCGGAAGTGGAGCACCTTGTATCAGGACAAGAGCTGTAGTTAGAATCAACAAAACCATGCAGCTGTAGATTCGATTCAGAAAGAAAAAACAATCCAAGAGCTGGTGTTTTCTTAATGTATGATAAAAGATGATAAACGACCATGAGGTGAGGATGTCGAGGTGAAGAAATGAATTGACTGAGCAAATGGACAACATACGTGATGCCAGGTCGAGTGTGGGTAAGATAGAGAAGACGTCTTACCAACCGACGGTACAATTGAGGGTCTGGTAAAAGTTCACCATCTTGAAGACTCAATTTGTGGGAAATACTTATTGGAGTGTCAGCAGGTTTTGTAGCAAGTGTGCAAGTATCTTCTAGGAGATTCAAAGCATACTTTCCTTATGAATGTGAAATTCTATAAGAATTTCTAGCTATTTCAAAGCCCAAGAAGTACCTTATTGTTCCCAGATCTTTGAGCTTAAAGTGCTGATGAAGAAACGATTGAACCATTGTGGGTTGTTCCATATTACAGCCAGCCAATATTAGGTCATCAACATAAACGAGCAAAACTACCATGTTTTCTCATGAGCCATGAACAAATAGAGAATGATCTACAGGAGACTGTTGAAACCCAAAAGTGAGAACAACTTGAGAGAAAGCATTAAACCATTGTCTTCATGCTTTTTTCAGCCCGTAGATTGATTTTTGTAACTTGCAAACCAAGTTAGAAGTAGAGGATTCAGGAAGATAGCCCTGTGGCAACTTCATATAAACCTCTTCATCAAGGCAACCATTCAAAAACGCATTGTTAACATCCAGTTGTAACAAGTGCCAATTCTTAGAGGCAGCAAGGGCAAGAAGAACCTTGAATGAAGTCATCTTTGCTACTGGAGAAAAAGTTTTTGTGCAATTAATACCTTCCACCTAGGTGAAACCCTTGGCAACCAGACGGGCTTTGAATCTGTCAAGGGAGCCATATGCCTTATATTTTACTCGATAAACCCATTTTGAGTCAATAACTTTCTTGCCTTCCGGGAGGGGAACAACTGTCCAAGTCTTAAGGGCTTCTATTGCCTTTAATTCTTCATCCATGGTAGCTCGCCATGCTGGAATCTTCACGGCTTGATGGTAAAATGTGGACTCATAAATGGAAGAAACATTGGCAACAAAATGTTCATAAGACTATGAGAGCCTCGAAGTGGACAAGGATTCTTCAATCAGATATACAACACTAGGACTGATCTCTGCTGAAATGTTGTTGCAATGATATTTTTTCAGGTAAGATGGTTTATGAACATGCCTGGTTGAACGACGAACCATTGGAGGAACAATCTTAACTAGTACAATTGGGATATCATTTTCAACAGATGCAGTTAGAGTATCATTTGCAACAAATGCAGCTGGAATATCAACATTAGTTGGTACAACTTGAGAAAGAAATGGTTCAACTGAAGAAATTTTTGGTGCAACTGAAGAATTCGCTGGTGCAGCTAAAGAATTCTCTGGTGCAACTTCAGCAGATTGAACCTGCTCACCAAAATTAGATGCAGCTGGGAAAATTATGTCAACACTAGGAACCTGTGGCAAAGAGACAGAAGGGAAAGGATCAATGATAGCATTTTCAGTAGAAATTGTATGAAAAGGAAATATATCTTCATGAAATACAGTATCACGAGAGACAACTATTGATTGAGATTGTAAAACATAAATCTTATATCCTTTAACCCCCTAGAGAATAACCAATAAAAATTACAGGTAAAGCTCTTTCTGAAAACTTGTCCCTATGACTCCGAAGAGTAGAAACAAAAACTAAGCATCCAAAAGTTTTAAAATGAGAATAATCAGAACACTTAGAATGAAGTAATTCAAATGGAGATTTGTTATCTAAAAGAGGTGAAGGAATCATGCTGATAATGTGAATAGTTGTTAATAAGCAATCTCCCAAAAACGAGCTGGAACTCTGGACTGGAAATATAGTGCTCGAGCCACAACTAAGAGATGTTGATGCTTTCGTTCAACAATGGCATTTTGCTGAGGTGTCTCGACACAAGAAAATTGATGCAAGATTCCCAATTGAGAAAGAAAATCTGTGAACTTGAGCTCAGGAGCATTGTCAGATCGAAACACCTTTAAATCAAAACCAAACTGACGTTCAGCTATAGTAATGAACGTAGATATAATTTGACTAACATCATACTTATGTTGAAGTAAAAAGGTCCATGTAGATCTTGTGAAATCATCAACTAAAGTCAGGAAGAAACATTGAGAATTATAAGTTGGGATTTTAAAGGGTCCCCATAAATCACAGTGAATCAATTCGAATGTCAAAGAAGCACGATTGTAAGAAACATGAAAAGAAATTCGCTTTTTTTTAGCAAGAGGACAGATCGAACAAGACTCATCTTTATGAACAGCAAAATTTGGTAATGAATTTCTCAAAACATCTAAAACACTAGAACTCGGATGACCAATACGATTGTGCCATGAAAAAGAAATTTTATTAACATGATTGGAACAAGATTCAGTCTCATTGACATTTACAACACAATTTTCATGTTCAACAGATTTGGGAACAACAATCTTGTTTTCAGAGGACAGCAAATACAGGCCACGATGCATCTCACCCTTCCCAATCACCTGGTAAGGATCCTGTATCAAACATTGATCATGTCGAAAAAGAATCGTTAAATCAGAATTAGTTTTAAGTAAGCAACTAACTGGTAAGAGATTAAAGTTAAATTCTGGAACATATAATACATTATGTAAAGTTAACTTGGAGGAAATCCTAACAGTGCCATAAAAATGGATTGGAACTACTGACTTGTTTGGAAGAATAATAGTTCCATTCTCAATAGGAATCAAGGATTCAAAAAGAACTTTGCAGTAACAAACATGCTTAGATGCTCCAAAGTCAAGAATCCAAGAATTCTGAGTACGAAAAGAACTAAAGAAATTAATGAATGAAAAGATCTTGCCTTGCATGGCCATGTTTACAGAAGTTGTAGCAGGTGAAGGAGGATCTGAAGAAGCAGTTGCGTGAAGCTGGCTGGTAAGCATAGCAATGAGTTGCTTACACTATTGAGTAGACAAAGAATCTGTGGCTGAATTCTCTTGTTGTTGTTCTAAAGAAAAGAGATGAGACACAACATTAATGTGAGAAGCATGAACCTGTCTTCCTCTCGAATGATAACCAGGAGGAAAACCATGGAGTTTGTAACATTTATCCTTAATGTGCCCCATTAAACCGCAATGAGTGCATTGAGGCTGAGATTTCTTGTGAACAACATTGGATTTAATAGCGAAGGAAGCATTAGTAACTGGATTGTCCAGTTTGATAAACTGTTGACTTTCTTCTTGTGAAGCCAATGAAAATATTTTGGTGATGTTAGGCAAAGGGTCCGTTAAAAGAATTTGTCCTCGCACATGAGAATAAGAGTCATTAAGCCCCATCAAGAACTGCATTGTTTGCTCTTTTTGTTGTTCTTCAAGCATTTTTCGAACCCCGTCACATGTGCACGTTGAACAAGAACAGAAAGGCTTGAGAGATACTAACTCATCCCAAGAATTAACCTAATCATTTGCTCTGGTCCAAGAATTGAAACGATCAGCTAGAATCTGTGCCGTAGTAGGGATGGAACCGTCCACGAAACCAAGTTTATTCTTGGCAGACAAGGCCATCATCATCGCGCGACACCATTTATGGTAGTTGTCACTGCCAAGAGGTTGAGTGAGAAGAATTATGCCGATATTATCAGATTGGTGCAAGTAATACGGGTTTGCACCATTGTTGAAAGCATCACTGAGATTGATTTCTCCCATGATCAAAAGAAAAACAAGAAAAGAAATGAAAACGAGAGATGCAGAAGCGAAGAAACTCTCACAATTGATATCATGTAACAACTAAGTTTGTTATCATTAATGAAGAATGGAAGAAGATAGTTTACAAAAGAAAGATGATGAACTTATATACAAGAAGAAACAAAATAATAACTGCTAACTAACCCTAATACAGCTAAGCTGACGTTAACTAACCCTAATTAATTGACTATCCTTAATAATATGTGATACTAAATATATCATGCAGAGTTGAAGAATTCGACTCGAAGTTGAAAACCAATCCTCTAATTACTATAATTTTTGAATTATTCGAGTCTCATTTTATAACTCAAGTTTTATTTAAATTTTTTTCGAGTTGAGTTCAGTGACAGAGATATGTGGGGGTGGAGAGGGGCAATTGCCCCCCACCCCAAGAAATTTTTTTCATCTTCGTCCTATAAAAATTTCTTTACAAAGTGGTTTATTTTTGAATTTCCCCTATAAACATTTATGTTTTGCCCCTCCAGCCCCAAATCATGGCTCCTTCCCTGGTTGAGTTTATGAAATTACGATTCAAGTAGAAGTTTTCCATGTTGAGTCAAGTCGAAAAATTAAGCTTAATTTACGTTGAATACTATAGAGTTTAATATGGCACGACCTCACAACTTAATTTACTTCATTCACAACATTCGAATTTATACTTTTAATATTATTTAAAAAATCTAACGTCTTTTTTTTAATATGTTGGTGTGATTACAATGTAGTATTTATTCAATTTTCTTAGCTCTTTAAAAACGCACACACACCGTGCACACATGGTGTTCGAACCTAGGTCACCATGATGAAATACATCATCCTTTACCACTGGGACCGCTCTACGGGTTCAAAAAAATCTAACGTCTCGTCTCACTAGACTAATTTATAGTTTATAATTTTATATATTTATATTATAATTTATATCATCATCATCTTCTTCTCTTCAAGGTCCAAAACTACTAAATCCAAGAATTTCCAAACAGTAAACCAACTGTGTCGTTTAAAGAGTCTGCATGAATGGAAAACCATATATATTTATCATTTTTTTACCAAATATATTTATCAGTTTAGAAAGAAAGAAAAGAAATTTTTTTTGGCAATTTGGCATGCATGCCAGAAACCATCAGTTTTTTTTAACAGTACCTTTGCATGCCATGTCATGCCAACCTATACTTTGCATTGATACCCCATACCCCATTCCATTGTTACCCCACTCACCACACTAGAGAGTGCTTTCCACGCGCCGCCCTTTTGATTGAAACTCGCTTACTTCTTTAATACCCATATTTGAAAACCTCCTCTAATGGCATCCACGTCTGAAAATGAATGCCGCAAGCAAGCAATAAGGCGATGGAACATGGTGGCGCGTGTAGTTAGGTGGGAGCATGCATGAAAATGAATCTATCGAACAAAAAAACTATCCAAGAGAGAGAGAGATGTTATTTGTTGGATCATTAAACCATGCAAAATATGCCTGCCACCTGACTGCGAAAATGTCAGTAAGAAGAAGAAGAGTGACGTAAGTTTCTGAGTACCGTAACGCATGCATCGGAAGCGTGTGATAGGGATTTTCGAATTAAATGCTCCAAAAGTAGACCTAACAAATTTGATCCGAGACCCGAAACTCGAACCGAATTATCCGAAACGAAACCCGATTTTGACCCGAACATGATGATCCGAAGTTGACCCGAAACTCGAAATAAACCGAACCAAACTGAACCGAAATTTTTTGTTGAACCGAAATGGACCCGAACCGAATGGACCAGAACCGATTTGACCCGAACCGAATGCTACCCGAACCGAAAGCTGAACCGAAAGCTGAACCGAATATCGACTCGATTTTAACCCGATTTTAACCCGATTTTGACCTAATTTTAACCCGAATATCTATTTTTAACAATATAATAAATAATAAAAAGAAATATGTTTTATTATCTTTTTATACTATATCATGGAATTGTTCCTCTCTATACTAAAATGTAACATTTTAAATGTAACATGACCTAAAAAGTAATTAATCTCTAGCTTAAAAAATTGGTGGCTTATTTCCCTCCAATTTTGTCTTTTCTCTCTCTATTTTTTCAATTGCCTTTTTCTTTTTTTCAATCTAGCTTAAAAAAATTGGTGGCTTATTTCCCTCCAAATTTTGTCTTTTCCCTCTATATCATGGAAGAGATTGTTCCTCTCTATACTAAAATGTAACATTTTAAATGTAACATGACCTAAAAAGTAATTAATCTCTAGCTTAAAAAATTGGTGGCTTATTTCCCTCCAAAATTTTTTCTTTTCTCTCTCTATTTGTTCCAATTGTCTTTTTTTCAATCTAGCTTTAAAAATTGGTGGCTTATTTCTCTCCAAATTTTTGTCTTTTCCCTCTTTACTTTTACCAATTGTCTTTCTCTTTTTTCTTTTTTTTTTTTAAATTTAATTGAGTTTCAATTTAGATTAATTTAATTGAAATTTGACATTTAGTTTTAGAATTATTTTAATTATGTCTGTGATTTATGCTTTTAGATTTTAGTTAGCTCAATTAGATCCTAAGTTTAATAAATTAATTCATTTCAGAAATTATTATTATTATTATTATATATATAATAACTTTGATTTAATATAATTATACAAAAAAATTGATATGGATACATGAAGCTTTGATTTAAATATTTAATCAAATTCAAATGCATAGATTAACAAGTTGAATCAGAATTAATCTCATACATTAATAACTCTAAACTAAACCATAAATACTAAACCTCAAACCTTTAACCTAACTCAAATCGAATTGACCCGAAAATTTAAATGTTGACCCGACCCGAAATCGACCCGATTTTGACCTGACCCGAAAGCGACCCGAACGACCCGATTTTGACCCGAACCGAAAGCAACCGATCTGATATTGACTCGACCCGAAAACAACCGATCTGATTTTGACCCGATCCATTACCCGAACCGAATCCGACTCAACACAGACCCGAATTAGACCCGAACCCGAACCGAACTGACCCGAACCGAATCTAAACCGATTCTAGATAGACCCGAAATGACTCGAACCGAAATGACCCGAACCGAACCCGAACCGAATGACCCGATTGTCACCTCTATCCAAAAGCTTTCAACTCGGGTAAGGCTAAGGTGCGATTATATTGCGGTTAACATAAATTCTTACCGTTTTAGTAAGAATTTTATGTAGGATTGAATAATTTTTTGTTGAAAGGGTGTAAGATTGAATAATAATTTAGCAGTAGGGGGTGTAAATGAGCCGGGTCGAGCTCGAGCAGCGCTGAGTTTGACTTAGCTCGTTAAGAATTCGAGCCGAGTTTGAGTTTGACTTGAGCTTGAGTGTACTGAGCTCGACTCTACGTGTTAAGAATTCGAGCCGAATTCGAGTTGAGTCAAGTATTGATCGAGCTTTGACCGAGTAGAACTTGAGTAGCTTGCAATCTGTCTCGTTTCTTGTGATCTATCTCGTTTCATTTACAAAACTAATAATAATAGTAATATATTATTATTATTATTATTATTATTATTATTATTATTATTATTATTATTATTATTATTATTATTATTATTATTATTATTATTATTATTATTATTATTATTATTGATGATGATGATGATAAAATTGCATGATTTCGTTATAGATAAAATCATACAAAAGAAATATTTGAACGTACCTCATTAAAAAAACCCTAATCCTAGCAAAAATAAAAGTACACATGAAAATATGCATAAAATTAAACTAACCTAACATAACAACCAAAAGCACTCAACCTACATTTTAGTTCACTTTAATTTTAAAAATTAAAAATAGTATATTATATTTTCGAGTAGCTCGCGAGCTTTTTCGAATCTAGTATCAAATAGCTCGGCTCAACTCATTAAGAACTCGAGACGAGTTTGAGCTCGAGTCGAGTGTTGACCAAGCTTAGACCAAGTCAAGCTCGAGTAGCTCACGATCTGTCTCATCTCATTTACAGCTCTAGGTAGAACCGAAATTCTTACTAACTGGGTAAGAATTTGTGTAACTACATAAATTCTTTTTTTTGACAAACGTAACTACATAAATTCTTACTAACTGAGTAAGAATTTGTTTAAATTTTGCCTTAGGTAAAAATTAGTGTGAGTGCACAAATTCTTATGTTATAACTTAAATTATTACCATTTGAGTAAGAATCTGTGTTTACCAATTGAGTAAGAATTCATGTAGAAGTCCACCTCATTTTAACTGTGCCCTAAGAGCCTGACGTTAGAACTAAATCTCCCTTTATTAGAGTTAGTTCTTAATTCAGAATGAGTGCACATAAGTTTGGTTGTAATGCATCATTCTCATTGATGTTGGTTTAGAATCAATTAGGGATGTTAGATTGTGTCTTAACAAACTCTTCAGTTTATCCTTGTATATATTAAATGGTCTTCATTTTGAAGATATTACAGTTACCAATCAATAAAAATAATCTTAGAATGTCGTCTCTCTTTTCTCGGTCATGGTAGCTTATTCTTAGATTGTAACATGGTATTAGCCGCCTTTAATCCTAGATACTCGTTGTTTGGTCGCTGTAATTTGTTGGTTCTCTTGTTGGTTTTCGCGATGTTTGCTTTCTTCTCTTCTTCATCTTTCTCGATCCGTAACTCATGTAGTTGCAGAATCAAGACTTAGATGATTTAGATTTCGTTGGTTTCGATTAGTTGTGGATTTTTGTATATCGATGAGTGATTCTGCTTCATTCTTAGGCTTTATGTTCGTTTAAGAATATGTGTGTTAGATCACAAGGAAATTTGTCTCGTGGTGACTCATAGTTTGAAGAGCAAATTAGTGATTTGTTTATCATATTCTGTAGAACTAATGTTTTGATATAATAATTGAAAAATGTTTTGGACTAATTTGAAAAGAATTTAAAACTTGTTTTTAAGTCCAAACAACTTGAATTTATGTTTGAGGTATTTTAAAAGGTTTTTGGCAAAGATTTTTTATGTTTTTAATAGCCAAACTTGTGTTTTCAGAGTACCCGTATCGATACGGTAAACCTCCGTACCGATAACTTTTTGCCCCAGTTTGGCCACTGTCAAAACTCGTATCGATACAGGCCTTTGCCGTTTCGATACGGATCGGGATCGTTTCGATACGCCAGGTAAGCGTACCGATCCCCTTTCAACCAACCCCAACGGCTATCTCCCAACGGCCATTTAAATGTGAACCCGTACCGATACGCCCTCAAGCATATCGATACACCCAGGCTGGCAAGAGCTCAACGGCTAGTTCCTATGAAGGCCGTACCGATACGGATCCAAGCGTATCGATACGGATAGCTGCAGAACAGCATTTATGAAGGGAAATAAAGTCCTCAACAGCTCCAAATCATCCCCAACGGCTAGTAACGGCCACAAACTCAATTGGGAGTATAAAAGGGACCTCCAAGCATCAAGAACAAGTTAATGCTTCAATTGTTACAACATTATGATGTCAAAATTTGTCTAGAGCTTTAATTGTTCATTTCTTTCTTAGACAACACTTGTGAGCTTACATTGTTAAATTTTCTCAAGTGTTTAGGTTTTGGGTGAGAGCTTAGAATTGCAAACAAACACCTTTTAGAGGGATTTCTAGTTTGCTAAGTCTTTCTTTGTAAAGAGAGTGTTCCTTCAAGCTTTGGGTAGAAAGCTTTGAGGGTTGTAACGGTTTCCTCCTAATCTTAGAAAAGGGGACGAAATTCTTAGTGAATTTGTTGGAAATCCTTAGTGGGGAGCTAAGGTAGTGGATGTAGACCTTGGTTAGAAGGTTGAACCACTATAAATCCTTGTGTCAAATTGCCTATTTTTCACCTTCCACTAAAACACCCAATTATCCAGCTTCTCCACACTTGGCGAGCCATATCGGTTGATCGAATCGAGCCCCTAAAATCTCAACAATTGGTATCAGAGCTTGGCTCAATCTAAGGGGATTCACTTCATATTGAGAAGATCCGGCAAGCTCGATCAACATTTCACCAACCGGCTCAATGGCACAATCAATCGACAAACCGCCTTTCTTCGACGGAAACCACTAATCCCCTTGGAAGACAAAGATGAAATTCTTCTTGAAGTCAAGAGATTACAAGCTATGGGACATAGTTGAAGATGGTCTGTTCGTGCCTCAAGGAAGCAAAGCGGAATGGAGTGCTGATAATCGCAAGAAGATGGAGCTTAATTGCAAAGCCTTGCACATGCTCTTTTGTGCATTTGGCCCAACCATCTATGAGAAGATGTCTTCTTGTGAGAGTGCCAAGGAAGTATGGGGCAAGCTTGAAGTCACATACGAGGGAACCAATGAAGTCAATGAGACCAAGATTGGGCTCCTAACCTTAGAGTATGAAAACTTCAAGATGGATCCGGAAGAGAACATCGAGAAGATGTTTGATAGGTTCTCCACTATAACCAATGGTCTTAAAGGTTATGGAGAAGCCATCCCGGAAGAGAAGCTTGTCCGAAAGCTCATCTACTCCCTTCCCGAGTCATAGGACTCAAAGAGGACCGCCATCATCGAAGTCAAGAATCTCAAAACCTTGAAACTTGATAAACTCATGAGGTCTCTTCTCACTCATCAAATAATGAAGAAAAACAAAGAAGAGGAGAAGAGGAAGGAAGAGATTAGAGCGATGGGGGAAGAAGAAGACCATGGAGCTAGGCATCAATGCTAGTGCCATAGCTCTCAAATCCTCCGCATGCCATCATGTAGATTCAAGTGAGGAGGAAAGTGAAGATGAAGAGATGGCCTATCTCTTCAACAAATTTGCCCGGTTCATGAAGAGCAAAATGGAAAAATCCAAGCATGAATCGATGAAGAAGATGAAGAACTCCCACAAATCCAAAAAGAAGGGATCATCTTCAAAACAAGCATATGTGGCCACATGGAGTGATGAAGACTCCACCGATGATGAAGTAGCCCACCTATGCTTGATGGCCCTCAATGAGGGGGAGGTAACTTCTAACTCATCTATTTCAAATTCTTATACATTTGATGAGTTACAAGATGCCTATGATGATTTGCTTTTGGAATTCAAGGCATCATTTTCCAAGAACAAAAAGTTGATTTCAAAAATAAAAATTGAAAATGATTTGCTTTCCAAAACAAATCTTGAACTTGAAGCAAAATTAAAAGATTTTGAACAAAAATGTTTTGAATTACAAAATTTGCTTTTAAAGTTCAAAAAGAAAAAAGATTTGATTTCCAAAGAGCTTGAAAAGAAAAACAATTTTGGAAAATCAAATTTTTATGTAAGACAATCTAGTGCCCCTAGATTTATAAATGGTAAATGTTTTAGAAGTGTTTGGGTCCCAAAAGGACTAACCACCTCAACTAAAAAGTATGAAATTGAAAAATGGATTCCTAAGGGGACAAAATTTTGTGCAACTAACGTCTATGGATCCAAAGCAATTTGGATACCAAAAATTACTTGATTGTCTTTTGCTAGGTGTGATGGAGAGTGATCAACAAGTCGAAAATTTAGGGGGAGCTCCATACACACAAGGAAGAACACTTGAAGAAGGAAGGCTTCACATCCACCCTTTGGGTTCAAGTGTTTGGTAAAAATTCTAGCTGCTTTTGTGTTTATTTGATTATTTTTCTTTTATGTCAACTAGATAATCATATATGTTGAACTAACATTCTTATGATGCTTTGAGTAAGGGGGAGCCAATTTTAAACCAAAACTTTAAGTGTGTCAAATTTTTTTTTACCTCTATTGTTATTTTGAAACTAAATGTTTTTAAATTCTTTTTGACATAACAAAAAGGGGGAGAAATGGTTTGAAAAATTGAATTTTCAAATGAATAAGGGGGAGCTTTATTTGATTTCATATCTTTAATCTCTTATTCACATTTTTAAAGTCAAAAGGGGGAGAATCCCAAACAATTTTTCAAGTGAGTTTTATTATATCAAAAGGGGGGAGATTGTAGAACTAATGTTTTGATATAATAATTGAAAAATGTTTTGGACTAATTTGAAAAGAATTTAAAACTTGTTTTTAAGTCCAAACAACTTGAATTTATGGTTGAGGTATTTTAAGAGGTTTTTGGCAAAGATTTTTCATATTTTTAATAGCCAAACTTGTGTTTTCAGAGTACTCGTATCGATACGGTAAACCCCCGTACCGATACCTTTTTGCCCCAGTTTGGCCACTGTCAAAACCCGTATCGATACAGGCCTTTGCTGTTTCGATACGGATCGGGATCGTTTCGATACGCCAGGTAAGCGTACCGATCCCCTTTCAACCAACCCCAATGGCTATCTCCCAACGGCCATTTAAATGTGAACCCGTACCGATACGCCCTCAAGCGTATCGATACGCCCAGGCTGGCAAGAGCTCAACGGCTCCAAATCATCCCCAACGGCTAGTAACGGCCACAAACTCAATTGGGAGTATAAAAGAGACCTCCAAGCATCAAGAACAAGTTAATGCTTCAATTGTTACAACATTATGATGTCAAAATTTGTCTAGAGCTTTAATTGTTCATTTCTTGCTTAGACAACACTTGTGAGCTTACATTGTTAAATTTGCTCAAGTGTTTAGGTTTTGGGTGAGAGCTTAGAATTGCAAACAAACACCTTTTAGAGGGATTTCTAGTTTGCTAAGTCTTTCTTTGTAAAGAGAGTGTTCCTTCAAGCTTTGGGTAGAAAGCTTTGAGGGTTGTAACGGTTTCCTTCTAATCCTAGAAAAGGGGACGAAATTCTTAATGAATTTGTTGGAAATCCTTAGTGGAGAGCTAAGGTAGTGGATGTAGACCTTGGTTAGAAGGTTGAACCACTATAAATCCTTGTGTCAAATTGCCTATTTTTCACCTTCCACTAAAACACCCAATTATCCAGCTTCTCCACACTTGGCGAGCCATATCGGTTGATCGAATTGAGCCCCTAAAATCTCAACATATTCTTTAGTCTAAGTTTGAGTTTCGTGAATTTGTTATTGAGCGATTCTTGGAACGTTGCATCAACTTGGATCATGTGGCTCTGAAATATTAGTATATGTTTGATAAGGATTTTCAGGGATCGAATTACAACAGTGGTGGAAATTCAAGTGGGGGTTATCATAGTTTTAATAGCATCTCGGATTCTACAACTCCCTCGCAGGGAATGGGGAGTTCTGCTCACAGTCATGTTCAGGTTTATAACAATGTCTTGCATCCTTTTTCCTTTCAACAATATTTTTCGTCAATGGTGTTAATTTACCTCATTATGTTGTAAATCTAATATTAGTCCTAGACCTTTCGGACATACAAGCTATCAAGTATCAGGGTTTTATCCATCTTCCTTTAACCCACAGTCTACTGGCACCTCTAAAATTTTAGACACTAGATTTTTGCTAAGGGTTCTAACCCTGGTCTTCAAGCTCTTTCCTCTGCACATGTCTCATTCACGGCTGCAACTTATGTACCTGGTGTTTCGTCTTGGCCTACATCTCATGATAACATGTGGTATGTTGATTCAGAAGTTACTCACCATATCAACCAGGACAAAGCTAATTTGCAGTCAGGCACCATATATACAGGTAATAGTAAACTCCTTGTGGGTAATGGTAAAGAAGTTCAAATATCACATGTAGGTAAAGGGTCTCTAAGTACTCTTAGTCAACCTTTAATATTGCATAATTTATTTCATGTTCCTCACATAAAGAAATATTTACTGTCAGTCTCACAATTAGTTAAAGACAATAATACTACTGTTGAGTTTTCTGCTAATGGGTGTTCTTGTAATGCCCTAGACTCAGCTATGCATTACACCTGATTCAAGAAGGTCACATTAGGGTCACAAGAGCGACCCACAGTAAAAATCCACATAAAAATGTTTTTATTTAAATAAATGAAAAACAACTAAATAAACTTATGTTTGAAATATCATTTCAGAAAAATCATTTAAACATATAACAGTAGTTCAGAAAATACATCACATAGACTAACATAAAACAATACACGACATACATGCCCTCTAACTGTACCAGTACCGTACTCCAAAAGCAACACCGAGAGAACTAGAAACACTTATGTCGGACATTAAACCATGATAGATTTCTTCTAACCTGCGATGGTAAAAACAACATGAGCTTCGGAAAGCTCTGTAATACAGAACTACCGAAAATGCTATAGGCAACATGCAGGTATAAGGTAAAGCATAGAACAAACGTAAAGATCATGGCATCAACTAGTCCCCATTACAGTAGAGAATCTCGTATTACGTCATAATTAGAGGCATCGTGGTTGTTCAATACTTGAACTTCTTAATATTAGTCAGACATTCTACGATCTAGAAGAATTAGAAAGGATGGATATATTACAGGGATTAAGCTAGGGGTACGGTGTGTCCCAACAATCGTAGATCGAGAAAGATAGAAATAAAGTTTCAAACAATTGAGGATTTTTTACAGGGGCAAAGCAGGAGGCAGGAACATTTTGGTATCAGCCTAACTACCCTCTAACCGAACTCCAGTATGCAGTTTCCCAGAACTGCATCTATAAAGGCGTTAACCCAGGCCCAATGGGCATAGGTACCGACCTAAGGGGTTACCTTAGGCCCCAAATGGCATAAGAGCCTGACAGAAGGCGTAAGAGCCTGACAGAAGGTGTGAGAGCCTGACAGAAGGCATAAGAGCCTTACATAAGGCGTAAGATCCTAACAGAAGGTCTGTTCGCACAAGTGTTTATCAGAAACTTCTCATGTTATCATAGAAGTGCCCAGTAAAATAGTCTTGAACGGTAACAGTTATATCAGCAATTAGTAGTAGTATATCATGAATCAAAGTACATGCTGATAGTTAATCAGTGAAATCAGAGTATCAGGACCCATGAATCGGGTATACTTGTATCAGACATTAGGAATCAGAGGTCGTGTTTTTACTTCAGTTAACATGATCACTTGGGGTTAGAAATGAATAAATTGGTTTCTAATCATGGAGATTATTCATCTAAGCATGAGACACACTAGATGGTCCCAAATTATCACTCAAACGTCCTTGATAATCACAGAAAGGAGACACTGAACTATAGTCCATTCTAGATTGGTTTCAAAATCAAGAACCTTATTCAATGGAATTCGATAAATATCGACTTCATCCAGGTATTCGTGAATTATACATCAAGATTATTTAGTACTTCCGACATATCAAGACTATGCATGAATTCAGATATATATATATATATAAGGTCAAATTTTGGGAACTCAGGTAGATAAGGATCAAATAAGATTTCAGATATATCAAGAGTTCTTGTCAACTTTGCTCAAAAGGGCAATTTGTTCATTTTAACGATTAGGGGCATTTTTTAATTTAACCCTAATAGGTAAGTCATTGATTTGTTGTGCTGAAGATTGTTGAAGGCTTGCCAGGCTTCCAGGTTTATTCCATTAATCACGTCTCATCAATGCGATATTTTCCAAGCATTCAAATTGGTACACCTCACCGTCACAAATTATCTTTGAACGAGCCTCGAATGGTTGAACATGTATTTATGCAGTTTTCTTCCATTATTGTAAAAATATTAAGAATGATTGATGTACATAAGTAAGCTTCAAACCATAAGGGCATTACAGTCATTTGCGATTCATCGCAAATTTTAGGATTTTTCAAGCTTCCATTTTACCTCAAGTTACGTGGGCATTCCATTCATTTAAGTACTCTATGGTGTTTCAACCATTCAGGTATTTTCAAACAATTCATTCATTTCATAACTCAAGAGTATATTCATCATTTCAGTTGATTTGGTAATTTCAGCACCTGAGGTTATTTCGGTCATTACAATCATTTCGATCAATTCATTCTTTACTGTCATATAGATTAGTTCTGGAATACTAAGAACCTCCAATAAATTTATCTTCAGTTGTTTATCCAGAATTCAGGAAAAATCCAAGTGTTTTGTTACAAAACATTTTTGAAAATTGATACCGAAGTCTTTTCCAAAATAGAACAAGGATTTCAGATAAAGTAATCATTTTATCATATCGAGTGTAAAATTCCCGATCATTTCTTTTGTCAAGGGTATCTAAGTCATTCTTACTTCTCAAGGGTATTATCATCATTTCTTAACGAAATATTTCAAATACCAAATCCTTTAACTCTATTAATCGGATCGGAAGATTATTTGTCTTATTAATCATTTACTGAACGCACGACCCTTTCGGTCTATTAAACTTCTTTTTCGAATGGTTTGATCTTATCTAGATTATCATACTTATTTTCATATCTGATTTGACTTAAGCAAAAATAATAGTACTCTTCATCATAATTATGCATGTGTTAACCGACTACCACTATGTTTCATAAAATATACAAGAGGTGGTAATGTATTACCTTGAATCCTTGCTATATTGGTTGACCCTTGAAACACATTTCGATCATTCTCGAACCCGAATTCGACGTCCCTCAACATCTCGTATACAAAGAAACTGTAAATACCTTCAATTACACAAATTTCAATTTTAATCCTTATTCACATTATTCTTAACTAAAAAATTAAATACATATACAAGTTTTGGTTCAAGGTTAGATTCGGAGGCTTTCGGGTCAGAATTTTGTGAAATAAACTTCAAAAATGGACTCAAGACGTCGAAAAATATAAAATAGGGGGTTTCAAAAAAAGTTGACTTTTGGGTTAAAGTCAACAGTGAACGAGTAAGTCAACGGTCAACACTGATGTCATCGGTCAATGCTAACGTCATCATTCAACTGGTTAAAGGTCAACCAGGTTGACTCGGGCGAGCTGACTCACTCAGTTGACTCTATCGGGTTGACTCACTGAGTTGACTCGGTTCAGGTAAAACGGGTTGGACAAGGGTTCGAGCCGGGTCAGACTGGGGTCAGGTCAGATATCACAGACTTGGGCTTGTGCTATAATGGGCACAAACCGAGTTTGGTTAATAGACTTGAACTGGGTTTGGTACAGAACGGTACATGCCAGATCAATCCCACTAACCCCTATAGATCTGTGCTGTCCAGAAAAAGGTCGTCGGAGACCCTATTTGTACCAATTCTGCCAGCAAACGAGAGCTTATCAACATGAAAATTCAACCCACTCATCAGTAACACGAAACAAGCCAGAATCGAGCCAAAAATTACCTAAAATGCCAAAATGGCGCCGGAATGCACGAAGCTCTGACGAGAGTCTTACTGATGTTAGACAGACAATCAGCTAGTTGGGATTTAGTCGCCTTAACCTGCTGATCACGACTGGACCAACGATGATGTAGAACGATGACGGAGGCAGCCATAATCGACAAAAAATAGAGGGGGTGCAATTTAGGGTTTGACAAGGCTTTAACTGGTTCTGGACGGTGGTCGGAGTGGTAGATCGGTGAGTGAGGTTAAGGATTATGATCAGACAGTCAAGGGGATCATTTTAGTGATGGAGGTGACAGGTACGACGTGACGGTGGGGGGATTAGAGACAACGACCAGTGAGGGAAGGGGAAGGGTCGAATGAGAAGGTGGAAATATGGATATTCCAGATCCACATAGTGCATTCATTATCACATATGTGGGGTTCTGATGACCACTTATTATTGGGTATATTCGAAACACACGTGTTAGATAAAAACCAAGGTAAGATAAAACCAATTATGGCCTTAGCTCAAATGTCTTACGCACAAGCTCACCACATATAGGGTCATGAGTTCAAACCATCACAGCTACACTTACCCAAATATATTTTATGGAACTTGCTTCATTTTTCAGCCACCACTTATTATTTTAGGGTGTTACAGTTCTGTTAAGGACTCTCAGACTCAGGTTGTTCTTCTTCAAGGGAAGCTCACACATGAATGATTATATGAGCTTCTGCCTCCTACTGGTGTCTCGTCTCTTACTTTAAATAACAACATCTCACTTGTTGCTGCCAGTTGTAATGTTTCTCAGTCTTCTAGTTTGTTTGATATATGGCACAAATGCCTTGGACATCCTTCCAAGAGTGTTCTTAAGGTTGTTTTAAATAAGTGTAACATTATAACTAGTTCAAGTAATGATTCTTTTGTATATTCTGCTTGTTTACAAGGGAAAGCACATAAGCTTCCTTTTTTAAGTCTTTAACTGAATATAAGTCTCTTTTGAGCTTGTTGTTTCTAATCTTTAAGGTCTTCTTTTGTTAATTATGATGGATATTCGTACTATGTTTCTTTTGTGGATGTGTTTAGTAGACATACCTTGGTGTACTTAGTTAAAAGGAAGTTCGAGGTTGTGCAATGCTTTTTGAATTTTTACAAGTTAATCGAAGTTTAGTTCAATTGTAAGATTAGAATGTTACAAACTGATGGTGGTATTGAATATCAAGGTTTAGAAAATTGGCTTATTACTCATGGTGTTAAGCATCGAATTTCATGTCCTTATACTTCCTAACAGAATGGGAAGGCTGAAAGGAAGCATCGACATGTAGTGGAAATAGGTCTTACTCTTTTAGCATAGCTAGATTATCCCTAAAGTTTTGGAGCCATGCTTTCACAACAGTCGTGTTCTTAATAAACAGAATTCCTACTAAGGTATTGCAAGGGAAGTCTCCTTTTGAGCAACTTTTTCATCAGGTACCAAACTATTCCTTTTTAAAGATTTTTGGGTGTACTTGTTACCCTTTCTTGCTACCATTTAATAAACACAAATTAGACTTTAGGTCTAAAAGGTGTACCTTTTTGTGTTATAGTGTGTTTCATAAAGGATACAAATTTTTGGATGATGATGGCAAAATGTTTATCTCGAGGCATGTTATATTTGATGAAATTGTGTTCTCGTTTGGTGATAAAAATAACAAACAATATTTCTTCAGCCCCTACATCTGGAGGTCATTTTTTGTCTATAATGTCAGCATTACAACATCCTCATTCTCATAATGGTTCCAAGGTGGTTCACTTAGAAAGACATATCGGCTTTGGTTCAGAGGTTGGCAGTACTTCCTTTGAGGTTGCAGGTTTGCCACAGTAGTGTAACATTGATTTTGTTCTCAATTCTGAGGCTAGAAGCTTGTTGTAGACTCTCGACGTGAATGCTTATTTGCTGGCAATAGGACGTAAAAGATATTGGAAAAGTGTTTGAAAACAGTGCCAAGAAAAGTCTATTGCGTGCAAGTATACACAGTCTGCAAGTAATACAACAGTTAAGCTGAGTGTCAATCCCACAGGGATTGCGTTCAAGGGTTCAATTGCTTAGTCAAGTACTTGCTTTGTGAAAAGATTGTTTTGATTGGAAGTGATTTTGAAATGTCTGGCGAGAAAAGAAATGAAATAAAATAAAATAAAGTTGAAGGCAAGGAAAGAGTCTTAGCAAATGACGAGCGTTGGAAAGGAGTGCTTGGTTTTCACGCTATTTGTGCCATGCCAACCTTTAATAAAACATGTCTTGGCATTGTTTGCCGAGCAGATTCAAAGGTAGCACTACCTTTTCGATGGCATTGCCCTAAATCAATTATGGAAAAAACCTTTATATGTATATAGTGCATGTTTTTACATAAATCAATTCGATTAAGTTCCAATCTTTACTCCAAAGGGGTAGATTTCACTCCCGAAGTAAGTTCATCTACTTGAACATCTTCTTTCAAAGCATCTCTCTTTAATATCTAGCAATCGATCGTTGCCACTCAAGTCAGTTATGATATTGAGTTGCAATAAGCCAACTATGTCAGCCGTCACTTGGCACAATATTTAAAAAGATAGTGTCAGCTATCGCGTTTCAACACACTTAAAAATGAAGAACATGTCAGATAGGAAAAACAGTGTCGAGGCAGTGTTGGTTTATTAAAAACTAAACATTAAAAACATCATTCAAACGCAAACACCCCTCACCAACTATAAAATCAATTCATGGTGAGGGTATCAACCAAAAAACCATAATCGTTTTCAACATCCATTGTCATTAAAATTGAGGGGAAAATAACAACAAAGAGGATGGGCTAGAAGAGGGTTTGTCGATGCAGCTCTTCACAGCCAGGCTCTCGACTGTTTCTCTTTATCTCCGACCACTCTCCTCGATTCTCCACTCTCTTTTCGTTTTGCTTTGACCGGGATTAAATAGGACTCCATGGATAGCCTAGGAATATCTTGAATTTGAATTTGAACGTGCAAGAATAAGGTAAGTGATCATCTTATCCGGCGTTTGAATCTTAAGGCTGATCAGGTTAGGGCTGACATCACCGTGCCGATGTTCCTCCGGCATCACAAATTGGTATGATACTTCCAACCGTGCTTGGCATTGCTCGTCCCCTATTTTCTCAGAGGTTGATCCGATCCCTATTTTCTTGCAGTCTGATCTGGTCCTATTTTTTTGGAGTCAACATATTTTTGGCCTGACATCAAATGTTCTTCTTTGCCGACCGGTGCTTGGCATTAAAGGTCCTTCTGTACCAACGTCAACTTGGCATCCTACTTGGAGTCGTCTCCTGCTCTACCAGCTATTATGCCATCAGCTATGCCAACCTGCAAAACGGGGCCAAAAACAACCCCTTCACACTGGCATAACACCAAATCCTAACTCCTAATGCAAATCCATGGTTCCTAAGGCAAAATGCAACTAAATGTACTTAAAGTACAAGTAAAAGCATGTGAAATTGGTATATAAATCAGTACTTTTGGAGCGTTAACACTCTCCCACAGTTAGCTCATTACTTGTCCTCAAGTAATGCAAGGGAAAATAGAAAAACTAAAAAAATGTGAAAATAATACCTCGAAAAGTTTTGGTCAGCACACCAACATATGCAGGCAAGCAGAATTTGGCATAGATCTATCATCAGTAATCTTAGTGCAGTAATGCCAGACAGGCAGTAAACTCAAGAGCAGTAATATAACTCTAGTCCAAGGTCATGAAAAAATGTGCATGAAGTGCAAGCAATATGCATCGAATAACCACCAACTCTCTTAACCAATTTTACAATTCAAACTAATAATTTATTTTCATTTTTTTCTTTCTTGTCGAGGGTCTTTGGTATTAATTTAAGCTTCGTGACACTATTTAGCGTGAGTGATAAAAGGGGGCATACCACGAATCCCCACCTTAATCCAGACATCACTAGGCTCTCTCTTCAACTCATACCCAAAAGTTATTTTGACTTGAGAACTAAGAGGGAGCATACTACGAAGCCCCAAGTAACTTATTATCTCTAGGGATATGAGAGTTTAAAAAAGTTTAGTGTCGTGGCAGAACATTGTTGCCTTATTTATTTCTCTCTCTTTTTTTAATCACCCTATCATAAACATTTTTTTAATTCCGAGCATCATTTCAAAAGGTTTAAGCTTTCTAGGGAACTAAATACACATCGCTTGTTAAGTGAAGGTTCAATTCCCTAAACTAGAGATCAATTGGCAAGCAATCTTGGCATTACTATTCTGGTGGCATGGGCATCAAAAGATTTAAATTTCTTCATCGGACAGACACCTAGGTCAAACTAAACTTGCCTAACAAATGTTAACATGCTTTAAAAATTAGCCGAGACAAAATTTTCTTTTTCTTTTTTAGTGGTTCGATATGCAAACTATCCTAACCTACATGGCATGGCATAAAAATAGAATTTAAATATGAATGCATGGCATGACATAACTATGAGGAAATGCACACCCCCAACCCCAAGATGTGCATTGTCCTCAATGCATGAAACAACACATATATACAAGAAAAACAGAAAATAGAAAATGCATGGACATAAAAATGCATGAAAAATGAATGATAATGCAAAGAGTTAGGAAGAAGATGACTCCCCTTTGGAGACTTCTTCTTGGTGGGCACGGGCTTCCTCGCCCATCTTGGCACGGTTCTTCCTCTGAGTAAGGCTCCCACGTTCAGGGGTCATTCTCTTCTTTCCACTCCAATCGGGTTAGAAGTGGTTGTCGAGGTAGGAGTTTCTTTGACAATCTTTACAGGCTCGGAGGAAGTCGGCGTGGTAGAGTGTTTCTTTTCACTTTCAGCAGCAGATTCATGAGAAGAGGTGGACTTAGTAGATTCATCGTGAGTAAGGGAAATCAGTTATGTGGCATTGGAGGGCATTGGACTATAGATTGGACTAGCGACTGGATTGATTGGCATGACACTCTCACGGCAAAGAGCTCCTCTGAGAAGGCAAGAAATCCTTGTAAAATGTATAGAGAAAGGCTCACCAGGGTTTCTTTCTTGGTGAAATCTCGGGCATGCATATACCGTCATAGCTTCTTATGGTTCTCCTCAGTTTTCTCCAATTTAAGGAGAATCAATTCTTGGCGCTGGGAGATCTAAGAAAGCAGTGCCATTATATTCTCTGGCATGGAGGCTGATGATTTTGTCCTTGGCATTTTAGTCCTGGGCTTTGGCGAAGCAGCCTTGCCCTTACCCTTGTCAGGCACATCAATTTCAGTAAGGTTTTTCCAACCGGCCGGCGTGATAGTGTAGTCTTTCTCCTCAAGGGCAACATCTTTCTTGGTCGTGGGCACCTCGTAGCGCATGCAAATGTTACAAATCAATAGAGGGAAGAATAAACCTTCAGTCGGCTTATTGGCACACTTGTAGATTTCATTAATGATGATCCGACCAACATTGATTTTTCGGCCAAAAAGAATGGAATGCAGCAATGCCAAACGGTCCTCCAAAACAGTCTCGTTGTGTGTCGTCGACATCAGACTAGCCTTGAGAAAGTGATTTCAGCCCTTTGCTTGCGGCTGGAGAGATGCTCTCTTGATCGTTCGTGTGCCCTTAGAGGATACAATCCATTCCGTGCCCAGCTCACATAAATTTTTTAACATCGTTTGGCGCTTGGCATCGGTCATCTTAGCCATGAACCTACCATGGTATCTTCTCTGTCTAGTTTGAGCATAATATTGATGGCTCCTTCACCAAACCTTACACATTCACCTCGAATCATTAAAAAGGGTTTGACTTCATAGTTAAATGTGCATAAACTTCTCGAACAAGATTTGGAATGATCTCACCCTTTTGTTGGCAAAACATTTTCCATTTGTGCTTTATGACTATGTCCATGAGCTCAGGGGAAATACTTGATTCTTCTCGGGGTTGAAGTCAAAATTCCTTTCGAAGCAAAAAGATTTCGAGGCGAATTGATCATGGTACTTCTTCTCTATCTCTTCATTGAAAAATCTTTGAAAAGGCCTAGATGAAGACGCCATGGCTATGGAGAAAGAAAAGAAAAAGCTTGATTTTCTTGAAATGGGGAGAGAGAGTAAACGACTAGGTAAATAAGGTAAAGTGAAGAGGGTAAAAGTTGTGGGAGTTGAAAGAGAGAAAAGGTTGAGTGTTATGGTAGGTTTTTAATTATGAATAGTGTAAGAAGGTTAATAATGAAAAGATGTCGTGTTATGGGAAGAGTAAAAAAGGATGATGTGATAAGTATGGAAAGGATAAGTGATAAGGATAGGTATTAAAGTGATAAGATATGGAGTGAGAAGGTGATTTAAATTTAATTTTAAATTCACCTCAAATTGTGGGCGGCAAGGGTTTATTTTCTCTCTCATGGTTTAAATTAAATCAGACCAAGGTAATTTTATTTTTCGAAAATTATTGTCGTAGCATGCCAAGCTCAACTACTGGCATTGCTCCTGACATGGCACTACACCTATTCTCTCGTCATGCAAATATATGTCTTTACACAGGCATACTTCCTGACACAAAAATCTACATGCACTTCAAACAAAAACCCTTCAACACAAAAAAAAAAAGAAAAAGAAAGAAAGAAAAAGTAACAAATAAAATAAATAAAAAAATACTGAAAAGAAAAATTCTAATCATACTATTTACAAGAAAATACCAACTTGGTGGCATCATGGTAATTCTGCCAAGAGGATGACCTCTTTGGCAGTACTCTGCTCTCGATCCTAATAATGCTTCTAGCGTTGCCCATTCACCTTGAACGTATCACTAGTTTTTATGTCCTTAATGTCCACCGCTCCGTGGGCATAGGGTTTAATAACCTCGAAAGGGCCTGACCATCTTTACCTGAGCTTTCATATAAACAATTTTAGGCGCGAGTTAAACAAAAGGACTTGTTGATCTACCTCGAAGTATCATGGCAGAATCATCTTGTCATGTCAACGCTTGGTTCTTTCTTTATATAATCCGACATTCTCATAAGCATGTGCCCTAAATTCTTTCATTTCATTTAGGTCCAACATCCGTATTTCTTCCGCGGCTGCCCATGCCATATCCAATTTTTTAATTTCCCAGTAGGCTTTGTGCTCGAGCTCTATCGGAAAGTGGCATGGCTTACCATATACAAGCTTGAAAGGTGAAGTGCCCAATGGATTTTTGAAGGCGATCCTATAAGCCCACAAAGCCTCATCTAACCTCAAAGACCAATCCTTCCTCAAAGAATTCACAATCTTTTCTAAGATATTCTTGATTTGCTTGTTAGAAATCTCGGCTTTTCCATTTGTCTGTGCATGATAGGATGTGGCTATCCTTTGTTGTATCCCATACCTGTACAAAGCTTTAGAGATTAGATTGCATTTAAAATGGGTGCCCTTATCATGAATGATCACTCGAGGAGCATCAAAACGTGTAAATATGCTTGTGCAAAAATTTAGCAACGACCTTAGCATCATTTGTTGGCAAGGCTATAACCTCTACCCATTTGGAAACATAGTCAATTGCCACTAGGATATATATATATATATATATATATATATATATATATATATATATATATATATATATATATTGCCAAAGATGGAGGAAATGGTCCCATAAAGTCTATCCCTCTCGAACAAGTCCACCGGCATGATGTTCTAGAGCGAAAGTTGATGTCTGCCAGAGATATTCCCAGTCCGTTAGCATGGTTCACATGCCTTGGTGAAGTCATGAGTATCCTTATATAGCGTGGGCCAATAAAAACCTGACTGCAGCACCCTGGCAGCAGTTTTTAGTCCAACAAAGTGTCTGTTGAGTGTGTAAAAGTTCTATTATTTACACCCTTTTTAACCCATATTTCTGCTGCATTCAAGCATCATTACATTGCATTTAGGTTAGTTTTCAATAAAACATCACAATTATATAAAAGGCACGGATTCTACTAAAAGATGGCGTATTTTGCAGGTAGTTGCCATGGTTGACGATGAAGGCAGGCGCAGGGCAGAAAAGCAGAAGAGCTGAACTGGACAAGCAGCCGAAGAAGACGAACCTGTCATGGACCTGTCGTGACAGCAAGGTGACAGCAGACTTATGAAGAGGAAAAGTCAAGTGGACCTCGATAGATAGAGAAAAATCTGCTCGTCTGTCGTGTGGAAGCCAAATATTTTTCCAAGCCCCGGATCAAAAGATATGTCAAGCCAAAGCTCAAGGAAAAGAATTCCCACAAAATAGGGATGCGGCTGGAAAGTAGGAGACTTTAGAGATTTAGTCTTTATTAGAATCTTACTTTTAATGAAAGTTGTAATCCTTGTTACCTTAGATAACTTGAGCCCAAAGCTTATATAAGGGCATAGATTTAACCTAGGAGCATAACCGATACCCCATAACCAAAACCAAACCCCTGCCGTCCACCCGTCACCGACATGTTCTAAATTCCCCCTAGGGCTACGGGTTGTTTTGTAAAGTAGTTGCAAGGGTTGCTTTGTTTTTAGGATTTTTCAAGTTCAATAAAATAAACTTCAAGTTCTTTTATCTTGGTTTTAATATCTTGCAAGAGCATCGGGAGAGCATTGTGAGGTTATCTATTTACTTAGCATCAGGAGAGTTAAGTATACGAAAGAGATAAAAGCGCGTTCTCTAGTTTATAGTTGAACCATCTCGTGCTTAGGGATAAGGCGAGGTTAAGTGGCTAAGGAAGAATTCATACACATCGGTGTTCATCCTTCGATTCACGCCGGGAGGTATCATCAAAGACGTGATCATCGACAGACTTGTGCCTAGGGATAGGGCAAGGCAGATCTGGGATTCTTGCCAAGCTTGAAGTACGGAGTTAGTGTCTGCTGCCGCGACAGCTAACGGACAGCCGCCGCGACAGGTGCTGTCGGCGACGGGCGCGACGAAAGAACTGGAGATCCTAAGCAATTCAATACCTGCACTACTGAGCAACTCAATACCAGCCCATTCTCTCTATCTTGATATCTCAATTCCTTTATTTACGTATTCTTTTATATTTTCGTGACAATTCTCTCAAACTATTTCCTTTACTTCGTGCAGTGAAATAAGGTGAAGTCATTAGCCCAATCCCTGTGGAGACGATATCTGATACTTCGTATCACTTTACTACTTGCGTCGTGTACACTTGCACTACAATTGCGATAGACTCTTTTACACACAACAAGTTTTTGGCGCCGTTGCCGGGGATTAGCAACATAACTACATCTTTCTTTTATTGCACTTTTCGCTTTTATTTTTATTTTCGTTTTTTTTTATTTTTCTTTAATTTTTCTTTTGTGCTTTAAACTCTCGCTTTTCACGAGGTTTTCTTGTTTATGCACAGATCCAAAAGAGGTGAAGATCCTAAGTATAAATTAGATCCGGAGATCGAACGTTCCTTCAATCTCAAGAAACAACTTCGCCGCCTTTTAGATCGGAACGAATACCTCGAGGAACAGCTAGAGCAGATGGCACGAAACCAGCCTGTTGGTGGCGGTGTACCGCCTGTCGATGACCCGCCCGCAGCAGGTGGACGACGGTCATGTCGTGACTACATGCTGAACGATCATGTAGAGCTGGAGACCACGCTGCCGGATATTGATGTTGACAACTTCGAGCTTAAACTTGTCATGTTTAGTATGATCAACAATGCCGGGTAGTTTAGTGGTTCTGCGACAGAAGATGCTAGGGAGCATCTCAAAACATTCCAGGAGATCTGTGGTTCGTTTAGGCTACCAGGAGTTAGTCCGGAGATACTGAGGCTTCGGTTATTTCCCCATTCACTGAGGGACAGAGCTAAAACTTGGTGGAATAAACTTACATCGGGTTCCATTATGACTTGGGCAGATCTAACTCGTGAATTTTTATCTCGTTTTAATCCTTCACATTTATCTGAGCGATTACGTAATGAAATTGCTAATTTTCAACAGGAAGATGACGAGCCAATGCATGAGGCCTGGGACAGGTTTACTACTCTCCTGCGGAACTGCCCAATGCATGGATTCCCCGTCTGGAATCAGGTAACTAAGTTCTATAATGCTGCTAACTTACAAACTCGCATTCGAATTGATTCTGCAGCAAATGGGCTATTATTGGATAAAGATTCGGACGAGGCCCTGCAAGTTTTAAAAAATCTGGCCAAGAATGAGGAGCAGTTTCCGACAGCTAGAAGAGGGGGTAAACGGGTACTTGCTGTCAAGGACTATGAGGCCGACAGCACTATGAAATCACAGGTAGCATTCCTTACTAAAGCAATGAAACACTTATTGAGTGAAGAGGATTTACGAGGATTTGCTGTCGAGGAAGTCTGTGCTATTTGTGAGGGAAATCATAGTAGGGATGAGTGCCCGATAAATATAGAAGAGGGAAAATATGTTGGAAATTACAAGCCAAACTACAATTCCAACAACTACAACCCTAATTGGAGGAAAGATCCCAAATTTTCCTGGAGTAATCCCAACAATGTTCTGAATCCGCAAGCGCATCATCAGAATCAGGGGGTCCTAGATTGTTGACGCCGCAGAACCTGCCACCGCAGCAGCCACCACCTGCCCCGAGTAGTATATTGGAGCAGACTCTGGCCACCTTTATGTCTCAGACTGGTACGTATATGGAGAATATTAATCAGTTTGTCAAGAAGACGGAAACCTTTATGGATGAAACCAAGATGAGAATGACAAATCATGAGGCTACCTTGAAATCTCTAGAGACACAAATGGGTCAGGTGTCGCAGCATATTAAGCCAAGGCAGAATGGAGGTTTCCATAGCAATACTGAAAATGCTAGACCGCCCCCACATGAGCAATGTAAGGCGATTACTACTAGGAGTGGGAAAAAGTTACCAGGGCCGGAAAAAGAAGCTGAAATAGAAAAGGAACCTGCCTTGGATAAACCTGCCGAGGAAGCTGCCCCGACAGGTGACAAACAGACTGCTGCCGATGAGCCTGTCACGACAGCAGAAGCGACAGAGGAGAAAAAAGAAGATTATCGTCCTCAGATTCGCATGCAGTGGGAAGGGCGTATTGCTGATTACCGTCCTCCACCACCCTTTCCTCAACGGATACAGCAAGCTAAGCATGAATCTCAACTTAAAAAGATTTATGATATTTTTAAACAGGTTCATATTAATATTCCGTTGTTAGATGCTGTTAGGGAGATGCCCGGTTATGCTAAATTTCTCAAGGATGTTATGTCGAAAAAATCTAAACTTGGGGAATTTGAAACGGTAAGGATGCAAGAAGGGTGCATGAGTATTCTTCATCGGCAGCCACCCCAGAAAAAGAAGGATCCGGGGAGCTTCATCATACCCTATGTAATCGGCGACAGATTCGTGGGTAAGGCACTTTGTGATCTTGGAGCTAGTGTTAATCTAATGCCCAAATCTGTTTTTCAGAAATTAGGTATTGGGAAGGCGCGGCCCACGACAGTTACCCTACAGCTAGCCGATCGCTCTTACGTTCATCCCGAGGGAAAAATTGAAGATATTTTGGTAAGAGTGGATAAGCTTATTTTTCCTGCTGACTTTCTTATTTTAGATTGTGAGGCAGATGAAAACGCACCAGTCATCCTAGGGCGACCCTTCTTAGCCACGGGAAGATCATTGATTGATGTGGAGAAAGGAGAACTCACCATGCGCGTGAACGATCAAGAAATTAAGTTGAATGTTCTCCAAGCAATGAAACATGCTGATGTGGACGAAGAATGCAAGGCCATCATTGAGGTGACCTTTGATTACCCCTGCATCAGGTCGGGCTGCCGAGATATTAAATTTGGTCACTGTTGTGACAGCCACCTACAGGCCTATCACGACAGCGATGACGAAAGCAACGATGACAGCACCGACGACAGCGACTCCTCTAAATCCGATACATCTGATATTGAAGGTCATGAGGAGGTAAACTGGTTAGACCATCGTCCAGGTAAGTTATTCGAACCCTTGAATTACACTTCGGATAACCATTTAATTCAAAAGCCATCTACTGTTGAACCACCTGTCTTAGAACTGAAGCCCCTGCCAGGGCAGCTTAAATATGCTTTTCTTGGTTCAAATGATACGTTACCTGTAATCATCTCTACTAAGCTGCCGCAGGAACAGGAACGACAGCTAATCGACATGTTACGGCAGCACAAGAAGGCAATAGGATGGACGATAGCAGACATTCAGGGTATTAGTCCGGCAATCTGTATGCACAAAATCCTCCTAGAGGAAGATCATAAGCCGACTATTGATGCCCAAAGGCGGTTGAACCTAGCAATGAAGGAGGTCGTGCGTAAAGAGATAATTAAATGGTTAGATGCTGGTATTATTTACGCCATCTCCGACAGCAAATGGGTAAGCCCGGTGCAATGTGTTCCAAAGAAAGGAGGAATGACCGTGATAACCAACGAGAACAATGAGTTAATCCCAACCAGGACTGTGACCGGTTGGAGGGTTTGTATGGACTATCGGAAGCTTAATAAAGCTACCCGAAAGGACCACTTTCCTTTACCCTTTATTGATCAAATGCTTGATAGATTAGCGGGTAAACCTTACTATTGTTTTCTTGATGGTTATTCAGGTTATAACCAAATTGCTATTGCACCAGAGGATCAAGAGAAAACGACTTTCACATGCCCCTACGGTACATACGCATTTAGGAGGATGCCGTTTGGACTCTGTAATGCACTTGCCACCTTCCAAAGGTGCATGATGGCCATATTCTCCGACATGGTAGAGGACTTCCTTGAAATTTTCATGGATGATTTTTCCGTCTTTGGAGACGATTTTGAGAGCTGCCTCGGCAATCTTAAAAAGGTACTTGAAAGATGTGAAAAAGCTAATCTTGTTTTAAATTGGGAAAAATGCCACTTTATGGTGGATGAGGGGATAGTCCTTGGCCATAAGATTAGCTGCCGTGGGATAGAAGTCGACAGGGCCAAAATAGAGGTAATTGAGAAGCTGCCGCCGCCAACCACAGTCAAGGGCATTAGGAGTTTTCTAGGGCATGCTGGTTTTTATCGAAGATTTATCGCGAATTTCTCAAAAATCACGAAGCCCCTATGTCATCTCTTAGAGCAGAACCAACCCTTTGACTTTGATGATGAATGTACTGAAGCATTCAAGGTTCTGAAGGAAAAACTAGTGACAGCCCCCATAGTACAGCCACCAGACTGGACGCAGCCGTTTGAGATTATGTGTGATGCTAGTGACTATGCTGTCGGGGCAGCACTTGGGCAGCGCAGAGACAGGCTGTTTCACGTCATATACTATGCCAGCAAAACATTGAATGACGCCCAAGTGAATTATACCACCACCGAAAAGGAGCTGTTAGCTGTAGTGTTCTCCATCGACAAGTTTCGTTCTTACATACTTGGAACGAAGGTAATAATACTCACCGACCATTCTGCCCTAAAATATTTGTTCGCAAAGAAAGACGCAAAGCCTAGATTGATACGATGGATCTTGCTACTACAAGAATTCGACCTTGAGATCAAGGACAAAAAGGGGACAGAAAATCAGGTGGCAGACCACTTGTCAAGATTGGAGATGGGACAGAGTCTACCTATAGATGAGACACACATACTGGAGACCTTCCCAGATGAGCAGCTCTTTGCTGCCGCAATTGCTGTCGCGACAGCCATGGCGGCAGGTAAGTCTTCTAACCTTCCCTGGTATAATGATTTCGTTAATTTTATAGTTAGCGGAATATTACCTTCTGATCTTAATTATCAAGCCAGGAAGAGGTTTCAAAATGATGTTAAACATTATTATTGGGACGAACCTCTTCTTTTCAAAATGTGCGCAGATCAGGTTATAAGGAGATGTGTACCACAAGAAGAACAAGAAGACATTCTCCATCACTGTCATGCTTCACAATATGGAGGACACTTAGGAGGCAATAAAACTGCTGCCAAGGTGCTGCAGTCAGGGTTCTACTGGCCGACACTGTATAAGGACGCACAGGACTTTTACAAGAACTGTGACAGGTGCCAGCGGACAGGTAACATCTCAAGGAGAAACGAGATGCCACTGCCGAACATTCTAGAAGTCGAGATCTTCGACGTTTGGGGGATTGATTTTATGGGACCTTTTCCATCTTCATGTGGAAACCTTTACATCCTCCTAGCAGTGGATTATGTCTCTAAGTGGGTTGAAGCCATCGCCACCCAAAAGAATGATGCCAAGACGGTCCAAAAATTTTTGCACAAAAACATTTTTTCTAGATTTGGCATCCCTAGGGCGATTATTAGTGATGAAGGGAGACATTTTGATAATAGGGTAATTGCTGCCGCCTTAAAGAAATATGGTGTCAAGCACATGATCGCGACAGCATACCACCCACAGACCAATGGACAGGCTGAGATTTCCAACAGGGAAGTGAAGAACATTCTTGAAAAGATGGTCAAACCAACTAGGAAAGATTGGTCTTTACTTCTGAATGATGCATTATGGGCATACAGGACAGCTTTCAAGACTCCATTGGGCATGTCTCCATACCGTTTGATTTATGGGAAAACCTGTCACTTGCCTGTCGAGATCGAGCACAAAGCATATTGGGCAATCAAGGCAGTAAACATGGACTTGGACAAGGCAGGCCAGAAAAGGCTGTTAGATTTGAATGAGATCGATGAAATACGGACAATGGCCTATGACAATGCAAGGATTTACAAAGAAAAGACTAAGAAGTGGCATGACAAGAAGTTGCTGCCACGACAGTTCTGCCCAGGGCAGCTTGTGTTGTTGTTTAATTCTAGGTTGAAACTCTTTCTAGGGAAGCTCAAATCTAGATGGTCTAGCCCGTTCCAAGTGGTTCAAGTTTTTCCCCATGGTGCCATTACAATTCAATCATTAAAGGACGGGCACCAATTCAAAGTCAATGGACAACGCCTCAAGCATTATCAGGGGACTGAAGCCCCACGAATACAGGAAGTGGTTACTTTAGGTGATGCCCCACAAGGCATCCCTAATTTAACCTAATTTCTATTTTCTTTTTTATTTTATTATTTATTATTATTTATTAGGAAATTAGGTTTATTTTATTCGAATAATATTTTGTTTTTCTAATTTCAGTTTTTAGGAAATAAAGGAGCCAAGAAGAAAAGGAGAAGTGACCCAAGCCCACCGCCCATCCATCAGCCCAATAAAGCCCATTTATGGAAACCTGTCATTTCGGTTGCCACCACGGACGGATATGACAGGCTGTCAACAGACTGACACGGCAGACGCAGAAGCGTGCGGTAGACGCGTAACAGACGAATAAATGCGTGTCAGACGTGTCAGATACGCTAAATCCAATCTGCCACTCCGTTCTTCTCGCCTGTCGTTGCGGTATTAAATGGGCAGCTACTCGACCGCTATATAAACCCCTTCCTATTTTCATTTTTCATCACTTCTGATTTTTCTCTCTTGTTTTTCTCCTCTAGTTTTATTTGTTTTCTCTCTTTCACAGCCCTTGCAACCAAAATGTCATCGAGACAGACCCGTCGTAACGCTGCTGCCGCTTCTTCTTCAGCAGCAGCATCACCATTCGCCAACAAGGAACTATGTGAGGAGCGTGGCTTCATTTACAACAGAGATGCTCCCCATATGGGACTCCGGCCGTTCATTGTGAAGGCCATAACGGCACAGCTATGGGAGGACTTTGCCGAGCAGCCGGCAGAACTCAATGATACTTTGGTCCGAGAATTTTACGAGGCCATAGATAGCAAAACGGCGACATCTGTCACCGTCCAAGGAGTGGAAGTACCCTTCACCGCCAACAGCATCAACCACATGTTCGGCCTCTTCTTTGGCCCCAATGATGATGCTCACCAACAATTTGTGGACACCCTCGACGCTGCTGCCCATGATGCTGTCATGGTGGAGCTGACAGAGGCTGGTACGACATGGACCACCAGCAAGAAGAACCCCCACTCCGTCAATAGGGGGCAGCTCCTCCCCGAAGCAAAATTGTGGAACGCTTTCATCAAAAAGCGTATCCTGCCCTCGTCCCACCATACGACAGTCAACCGACAGCAGTTGGCCCTCATTCACTCTATTATGCATGACAGGCCCATCAATGTGGGCAGGTACATGAGGGACATCATCATCGATTGTGCCTTCCGCTCAGACTCACGACTCTGCCTGCCGTTCACCATCACTGCCCTCTGCCGCTGTGCTGCTGTACCAGAGGAACCCTCCGACAAAATCAAGACGGGCAGTGGCTGGACTGACAACAACATCTCCAGCCTCATGGAGGTCATAGTCGTATCACCCATCAACGCCTTCGACCCAAATGCCCCTCCTGCTGACTCCGATGACGAACCTGCCACCGACCCTGCCCCAGATGCTGCCGACAGACCAGTCTGCCCACATCCTTGCTACAATCCTACGGGTTGAGGAGCGCCAAATGGGTTTGATGACTTTTATCCGCGACTTCTCAAATGCAACGGTAAATTTCATTACCAATACTTTACATTATTCGGATGTCATCTTCCCCACCTTCCCCGCCCATTATTTCCATATCCCCTCCCCCACACCCACACCACCTGTCTCCCCCATATGCATTCTGCCGCTTCCACACCAACCCCTGCCCCAACGGCGGAAGGCAGCCCACCGGCAGACACCTCTCCTCGAGGAACCAAGAGACCTGCCACTGATGACAACCCTCTTATCCGGAGGAATTTGGAGAGGGACTTTACGCGGGTCAAGAGAATTAAGCACGTGGCACACAAGAAAAGGCTGCCCAAAACCACTACCACCAGCAGCTCTTGGGACAGTGGCAGCAGTTCCGATGTCCGGCTAGTGGAGCAACCTGCCCCTCAACCTGCCGATGAACCTGACCTTCCACCGGCCGATGAACCTGCTGATCAACCTGCTCCGGAACCTGCCCAGCCCCCTCCACAGCGCAGACGCCGCCATCAGATCAGCGTCAGCAGCAGCAGCGAGGACAGCGAGTGAAAATTTAAGTTTTTATTTTTCCTTTACTGCTGCCTGCCTTATCTTTTGTGATGTACTTTTATTTATCTTGTTTTTCTTTATTTTTCATGTCATTTTGCATTGAGGGCAATGCAACCCTTGAGTTTGGGGGTGGCAACCCTCCATCATTAATGGAGTCTTTGGCACATCTTTTTATTATTTGTTGTGTCTTATTTTTTATTTAATTTCTCTCAAAAAAAATCAGAAAATTAAAACTGTTGGGTTAAAACTGTGAAGTTAACTTACCTGTCATGACGGCTCTGTCGTGGCAGCATCTTTAGGACAGGTTAAGGAAAAGTTTAGAGCCTTTCTATAGTTCTGAAAACTTAAACACTTTTGTGACTGTTATATTGCTTAGATTTCTTTTAGCCAAACTAGAATAGGATGCTTAGAACTTGAATAGCCCCTAGAGGTGCCTAACACTGGCTCTAGGAAAGAAGTTTAGCAAAAGAAATTTGAAAACCTAGAGGTGCCCGAAACCGGCTCTAGGAAGCTAACTAGAGGTGCCCGAAACCGGCTCTAGTAAACTAGAGGTGCCCGAAACTGGCTCTAGAAAAACTTAGCTTGAAAAATAGAAAAGAAGCATGAAAATGTGTCTTCAAGAAAGTAAACTTTGGCATAAAAATTCGAGTTAAGGAGTTGAATATTCTAGTGAAACTAAGAGAGTCTTAGCATATAACTGTTCACAAGCATGCACACACTGCACGAGAGCTATAGGGAGATTCCGGACAGATCCTAACCTTTCCGATAGGTTGCTGCCGCCACAAAGAATGAGCGGCGGGTAAGGGACAGTTCACTGTTTGAAGGCCAACAAAAAAATTTCTTTTTTCTTTTAGGTTTAAATTGCTTGAGGGCAAGCAAAGACTTGACTTTGGGGGTGTGTTGAGTGTGTAAAAGTTCTATTATTTACACCCTTTTTAACCCATATTTCTGCTGCATTCAAGCATCATTACATTGCATTTAGGTTAGTTTTCAATAAAACATCACAATTATATAAAAGGCACGAATTCTACTAAAAGATGGCGTATTTTGCAGGTAGTTGCCATGGTTGACGATGAAGGCAGGCGCAGGGCAGAAAAGCAGAAGAGCTGAACTGGACAAGCAGCCGAAGAAGACGAACCTGTCATGGACCTGTCGTGACAGCAAGGTGACAACAGGCTTATGAAGAGGAAAAGTCAAGTGGACCTCGATAGATAGAGAAAAATCTGCTCGTCTGTCGTGTGGAAGCCAAATATTTTTCCAAGCCCCGGATCAAAAGATATGTCAAGCCAAAGCTCAAGGAAAAGAATTCCCACAAAATAGGGATGCGGCTGGAAAGTAGGAGACTTTAGAGATTTAGTCTTTATTAGAATCTTACTTTTAATGAAAGTTGTAATCCTTGTTACCTTAGATAACTTGAGCCCAAAGCTTATATAAGGGCATAGATTTAACCTAGGAGCATAACCGATACCCCATAACCAAAACCAAACCCCTGCCGTCCACCCGTCACCGACATGTTCTAAATTCCCCCTAGGGCTACGGGTTGTTTTGTAAAGTAGTTGCAAGGGTTGCTTTGTTTTTAGGATTTTTCAAGTTCAATAAAATAAACTTCAAGTTCTTTTATCTTGGTTTTAATATCTTGCAAGAGCATCGGGAGAGCATTGTGAGGTTATCTATTTACTTAGCATCGGGAGAGTTAAGTATACGAAAGAGATAAAAGCGCGTTCTTTAGTTTATAGTTGAACCATCTCGTGCTTAGGGATAAGGCGAGGTTAAGTGGCTAAGGAAGTATTCATACACATCGGTGTTCATCCTTCGATTCACGCCGGGAGGTATCATCAAAGACGTGATCATCGACAGACTTGTGCCTAGGGATAGGGCAAGGCAGATCTGGGATTCTTGCCAAGCTTGAAGTACGGAGTTAGTGTCTGCTGCCGCGATAGCTAACGGACAGCCGCCGCGACAGGTGCTGTCGGCGACGGGCGCGACGAAAGAACTTGAGATCCTAAGCAATTCAATACCTGCACTACTGAGCAACTCAATACCAACCCATTCTCTCTATCTTGATATCTCAATTCCTTTATTTACGTATTCTTTTATATTTTCATGACAATTCTCTCAAACTATTTCCTTTACTTCGTGCAGTGAAATAAGGTGAAGTCATTAGCCCAATCCCTGTGGAGACGATATCCGATACTTCGTATCACTTTACTACTTGAGTCGTGTACACTTGCACTACAATTGCGATAGACTCTTTTACACGCAACAGTGTCCTATATATGGTGCGGCATGGCATGCTTGCAAAATAGCATACTGCTCATCTTCTGGAATGCAACGACGAATCACTTGATCATCACATTACTTAAATAGAAACGTCTCATCCCAATAATACTGTCAGACATAGCGCAAAAACTATTTCTTGGCTTTGTACCCCAAATCTGGTGGCATGATCTTACTTCCCATATAATTGACTATGTCGGCATACCATAGCATGGTGTTGGTCGCGAGTAAATACTCATCTGGGAACTTATCTCTGATGGCATTAGTCTTACCATCCTCTAGGTGATGCTCTAATCGGGATAAGTGGTCAGCTACTAAGTTTTCATTGCCCTTCTTATCTCGGATCTCGAGGTCAAATTCTTGAAGTAGAAGTGTCCATCGGATCAATCTCAACTTGGCATCCTTCTTTTCTAAGGGGTACTTCAATGCCGAGTGATCTGTAAAAACAACAACCTTATTGCCTATCAAATAAGGTCTAAATTTATCAAAAGCAAATGCAAGTGCAAGAAATTCTTTCTCGATTGTTGTGTAATTAAGTTGTGCATCATTAAGTGTTCTGTTGGCATAATATGTGGCATGAAAAACTCTGCCACGTCGTTGTCCAAGTATTGCTCCAATGGCATAGTCACTAGCATCACACATGAGCTTGAAAGGCTCATTCAAGTCTGGTGCCACGACTATAAAGGCATTACCCAGCTTCTCCTTAAGGACCTGAAACGCTTTCAAACAAGAATCATTAAATGCAAAAGATGTATATTTCACACATGGAAAATCCCTATATGTCTATAGTGCACGTCTTTACATAAATAAATTCGATTTAGTTCCAATCTTTACTCCAAAAGGGTAGATTTCACTCCCGACGTAAGTTCATCTACTTGAAAATCTTCTTTCGAAGCATCTCTCCTTAGTATCTAGCAATCGACCGTTGCCACCCAAGTCAGTTATGATATTGAGTTGCAATAAGCTAACTATGCCAGCCGTCGCTTGGCATAATATTTAAAAAGATAGTGCCAGTTGTCGCGTGGCAACACACTTAAAAATGAAGAACATGCCAGATAGGAAAAACAGTGTTGAGGCAGTGTTGATTTATTAAAAACTAAACATTAAAAACAGCATTCAAACACAAACACCCCTCACCAACTATAAAATCAGTTCATGGTGAGGGTATCAATCAAAAAATCATAATTGTTTTCAACATCCATCGTCATTAAAACTGAGAAAAAAAATAACAACAAAGAGGATGGGCTAGAAGAGAGTCTGTCAATGCAGCTCTTCATGGCCAGGCTCTCGACTGTTGCTCTTTATCTCCGATCACTCTCCTTGATTCTCCACTGTCTCTTTTCGTTTTGCTTTGATCGGGATTAAATAGGACTCCATGGATAGCCTAGGAATATCTTGAATTTGAATTTGAATGTGCAGGAATAAGGTAGGTGATCATCTTATCCGGCGTTTGAATCCTAAGGTTGATTAGGTTAGGGCTGACATCATCGTGCCAATGTTCCTCCGGTATCACAGCTTGGCATGGTACTGCCAACCGTGCTTTGCACTTCTCGTCCCCTATTTTCTCGAAGGTTGATCTAATCCCTATTTTCTCGCAGCCTGATCTGGTCCTATTTTTTCGGAGTCAACATATTCTTGGTCTGGCATCAAATGTTCTTCTCTGCCAACTGGTGCTTGGCATTAAAGATCCTATAAAACCTATGTTTGATTTTGATATAATTAAATCCTTGAGGATTATTTTGTAAAACTTAAAATTAGTTTTTAAGTCCCTTAATAAGTTTTTAAAACACCAACACTTTGAAACTGATTTATAAAACTCAAACTCAAAATATTTTCTAAGTGTTCCAAGGCAAAACCATCCAAAAACGTCCAGGCGTATCGATACAGCACCAAGCGTATCGATACCATTTTACCAAACTTGGTCACTGCCGGAACCTGTATCGATACCCCAAACCCTCGTATCGATACAGCCCTGTGTTAAAATTCAAAGAGTTTGAATACGGTACCGATACGGCTAACCCTCGTATCGATACGGGCTTTGTAATTTTTTTAATATAAGTCAGTTTAAAAAATATGACCGTTGGTGTCAGTTGGTTGGTAACCAAACTTTAAAAGTTCGTTGACCCGTATCGATACGCCTAACTCCCGTACCGATACGGAGTTGGACAGTGAGCTAAGTTCAGAAAATAGTATCGATACGACCCTTGCCGTTTCGATACCCCGTACCGATACGCTTACGCGCGTATCGATACCCTTGTATTAAATGCACACAACGACTCTTTCTTTTCTGAGACAGGTACCGATACTCCTTCCCGTGTACCGATACTGGTAGCTGCAGAAGTGCATTTATGGTGGTAAGAGAGGGTTCCAACGGCTCTAATTAAGTCCCCAACCACCCAAACGGCTAGAAATCAATGAAGAGGTATAAAAGACACATCAAAAAGCTACAGCAATAACTATTGAACTTCAAGCAAACACTTATTCATCAAATCCAAGCAATTGTGCCAAATTTCATATTTGTCTAGAAATCCCAATTTGTGTTCTTCATTCATACTTTGTAAAATTGGGTTGAGTGCTTGTATTGGGGCTATCATTTGTATTGAGAGATACCTTATTAGCCTACAAATTTCTTTGTTCTCTTGTGTGAGGGTTGGGTTGATTTTTGGGTAGAAAAATCAACCGAAATTGTAAAGGGTTGCCTCCTTGTCCTAGAAAAGGGGAAGATCAATTTAGTGAAATTGTTGCAAATCTTTAGTGAGACTAAGGTAGTGGATGTAGAGTTCATTTGGAACTTGAACCACTCTAAATCCTTTGTTTATCAATTTTTAATTTGCCAATTTCCACCACAATCCTTTAAATTTCCAATTCACCCCCCCCCTCTTGGTAAATATCGATCTTTCGATCCACTCAACAATTGGTATCAGAGCCTAACTCTTTGAGGATTAACAACCACAAGAGGAGATCCTTGGAAGAGTGTGATCATCAAAATATCAAGAGATGGCTTCAACCTCCGGTTCTGGCATGTACGAGTCACAATCAACCACCAAGCCTCCTTTCTTCAATGGTGACAACTATTCTTTTTGGAAGAATAAAATGAGGCTATTCATCAAGTCTAGTGACTATCTTGTGTGGGATGTCATTGAGGATGGGCCATACATTCCATTGAAGCAAGACGGTGAAGGCAAGATGGTGTTGAAGAAGAAAGCCGAAATGAGTGAAGAGGAGAGGAAGAAGATTCAAGTCAACGATAAAGCTCTCCACATGCTTTTTTGTGCTTTCGGTCCGGACATCTACTCAAATGTCTCATCCATTGAAAGTGCCAAAGAAGTGTGGGACACTCTTGAGACCACTTATGAAGGCACCAATGATGTCAAAGAAACTAAGATTGGACTTCTCAATCTTAGTTATGAAAACTTCAAGATGGAGCCCGATGAGACGGTGTCAAAGATGTTTGATCGATTCTCCACAATTTTCAACGGTCTAAAGGGATATGGAGAGATCATACCAGAAGACAAGCTTGTCCGGAAGCTACTCTATTCACTTCCCGAGTCTTGGGATGGGAAGAGAACCGCTATCATCGAAGCAAAGAACTTGAAGACACTAAAGCTTGATGAGCTTGTGGGTTCTCTCCTTACTCATGAGATCATGAAGCAAGGAAGGGAAGATGAGAAGAAGAAAGAAGAGAAAAGGGTAGAGAAGCTTGAGGTTGAGAAGAAGAAGAAGATGGGTATAGCTCTCAAGGCTAAAGCTTCACAACTTGATGAGAGCTCATCTAGTGATGAGGATGAACTTGAAGAATTGGCTATGATAGCCAAACGGTTCTCACGCTTCATGAGGTCCAACCGGGGTAGAAAAATTCAAAGAAAGATGGACTTCAAAGGGAAGAACAAAGAAGAAGGAAAGGATCCCATCATTTGCTATGAGTGCAAACAACCCGGCCACATCCGTTCGGAGTGCCCTCAACTCAAGAAGAAGGTCTTTGAGAAGAAGAAGAGACTCAAAGCCAAGCTTGCTACTTGGAGTGATGAGGAGTCATCGGAGGATGACGAACAAGAAGTGGTTAATCTTTGTCTCATGGCACTTGAGGAAGATTCCTCCTTGGTAACCTCTAACTCATCTACTTTAGATTTTTCATATGAAGAGTTAAATGATGCATATGATGAGTTACAAGAAGTATATGATGAATTAGTTGAGAAGTTTAAAGAGTCGGTCATTAAAAACAAGAAAATCATTTTAGAACTAAATGAGAAAAATGACTCACTCACTCAAGCTAATTCTAAATTTGAGAAAAAGATTTTAGGATTAAAAGATGAACTTAAATTCTTTCAAGATGAAAATGTTGATCTTAATAATCTTTTATCTCAATGTAATAGTGAACACCAAAAGGTGTTGGGTGAGCTAAATGAGCTCAAAAAGTCTTTAAAAAATGTTGGTAGTGTCAAGCATGAAATAGGAGAATCCTCTAGAACACACCAACCTAAGAAAAAGACTAATTACTACAAACAAGGTAGCTACCCTAGACATAGTAGAGCTAAAAGAATTAGAAGTGTATGGGTTCCTAAGGAACTTGTAAAATCTAATAATATTATTGCTATGTCATCTTGGATTCCTAAGGGAACCAAGGTTTTGGGAGCTAACACTCATGGACCCAAAATGATTTGGGTATCAAAAATCAAGGTTTAATATCTTTGTTTGTAGGGGGAGCATTGCTTCAAGGCCAAAGCTCAAAGTCAAAACTCATGGTACCTTGATAGTGGATGCTCGAGACACATGACCGGAGACAAGAGTCGATTCATGGATTTAAAGCCAAAAAGTGGAGGAGTAGTAACATTTGGTGACAACTCCAAAGGCCACATTAAAGGTATTGGCTCCATAGGTAATCACTCTACCATTCTCATTGAAAATGTCTTATATGTCGATGGTCTTAAACACAATTTATTGAGCATAAGTCAATTGTGTGATAAAGGATTTAATGTTCTTTTTGATAAAAATGGATGCAAAATTGTAGACATTAAATCTAATAGTATTATGCTCATAGGTCATCGCATAGGAAATATATACATGGTGCATTTAGATGACATTCATACATCTCATGCATGCTTAGTTGCTCAAAATGAAAATGGTGCATGGTTGTGGCATAGGAAGCTAGGACATGCTAGCATTAGTGTTTTGGAAAAACTAGTCTCTCTAAATCTAGTTAGAGGTTTGCCCAAAATAAAATTTTCAAATGATAAAATTTGTGATGCATGCTCAAAGGGTAAACAACATAGGTCTTCCTTTAAATCCATTAATGATGTTTCTACTAGTAGATGCTTACAATTAATTCACATGGATTTATTTGGGCCAATTAGGACTATGAGCTTGGGTGGTAAATCGTATGCTTTTGTGCTAGTTGATGATTTTTCTAGATTTACTTGGGTTCTCTTTTTAAGTACTAAAGATGAGGCTTTGGAAAAATTCATCACATTTTCAAAATTAACCCAAAATGATCTTGAGCTTAAAATTTCTCATATTAGGAGTGATCATGGAACCGAGTTTCAAAATTTAGGGTTTGAAGAATTTTTAAATGAAAATGGTATTAGCCATAATTTTTCGGCTCCTCGAACTCCTCAACAAAATGGGGTAGTGAGAGGAAAAATAGAACTTTACAAGAAATGGCTAGAACTATGCTTTGTGAAAATAATTTACCTAAATATTTTTGGGCGGAAGCCACAAACACCGCTTGTTATATTGTAAATCGAGTTATGATTAGGCCAATTTTAAAGAAAACACCTTATGAGATTTTAAAATCTAAAAAGCCTAACATTAGCTATTTTCACCCTTTTGGGTGCAAGTGTTTTGTTTTAAATAATGGAAAAGATAACTTAGGTAAATTTGATGCAAAAAGTGATGAAGCTATTTTTATAGGTTACTCTTTAACCTCTAAAGCCTATCGAGTATTTAACAAAAGAACTTTAGTAGTAGAAGAATCTATTCATGTTGTATTCGATGATAACCTCTTTCCTAGGAAGGATTCTTGTGATGATGATGATGTAGGAATCATAAATGCCTTTGATGGAGGTCAAACTTCAAAGGAGGATGAGATTCAACCAAAAGAAGAAGACACACAAGATCCACCTCTTGAAGCCTTGAAGGACTTGGCTATTGAGGAAAAGGAAGTGAGCTACCCAAGGGAGTTGAACTATGTCAAAGATGGTGAAATCTTGGGTGATCCATCCAAGGGGGTAACCACTCGTTCTTCTCTTAGATTAATGAACCATGTTGCATTTATCTCATGCATAGAGCCTAAAAACATAAAAGAAGCATTGAAAGATGACTTTTGGATCATGACTATGCAAGAAGAGTTAAATCAATTTGAGAGAAGTAATGTATGGACATTAGTTGATAGGCCTAGTAATCAATCTACAATAGGAACTAAATGGGTCTTTAGGAATAAACTAGATGAGAGTGGTAACATTGTGAGAAATAAAGCTAGACTTGTAGCTCAAGGTTACACTCAAGAAGAGGGAATAGATTTTGATGAAACCTATGCACCCGTAGCTAGAATGGAAGCCATTAGGATGTTGCTTGCATATGCATGTTATCATAATTTCAAGCTTTTTCAAATGGATGTTAAAAGCGCATTTTTAAATGGTTTTATAAATGAAGAAGTGTATGTGGAACAACCACCGGGTTTTGAAGATTCAAAATTTCCAAATCATGTTTTCAAACTTACCAAAGCTCTTTATGGTTTAAAACAAGCTCCTAGAGCTTGGTATGAAAGGCTTTCAAATTTTTTGATTGAAAAAGGATTTGAAAAAGGTAAGGTGGACACTACACTCTTTATAAAAATGTATAAAAATGACATCTTAGTAGTTCAAATTTATGTTGATGATATTATTTTTGGTTCTACTAATGAATGTCATTGTCAAGAGTTAGGGGGAGTATGTTTCTGTCAAAATATGCTTAGAACTGCTCATACATCATTTGCATACTCATAGGAGAGTTTAGGTTCGAGCCTTTGGTTGTTCTTTGAACCAAATAAGCATTTCTGGGCATGCAGTATCGATACTGTTTTACGCGTATCGATACATGTTCTTCATTTCGTTTCCCAGAATTCTTTACGCTTCACGCGTATCGATACGATTAATACCGTATCGATACGGGTCGTTTCGATACGGACCCATCCGTTTCGATACGATTGTTCCAACGGGCATATTTGCAAAAAGACATCTTTATCCCCGTATCGATACCCCATCGGGCGTATCGATACTGGACTGCGCTGATGGCTTTAATTAGCTTTTAATGAGTTCAACTTTTACCCAAATTCAAACTTTTCAAAACCTAATTAACCCTAGCCGTTTTTGCCTATAAAAAGGCACTTCCTCCTTCATATTTTTCACATCTCAACTCAAACCTAAAAGAGTTTTCAAATCAAGCAAGGCTTTGTGCTCTCTTTCTCATCTTTGTGCAAGTTCTCTTCTATTCTTCAAGATTCTATCAAGGTAATCACCTTTCTTTTATTTTCTCTGTTTTGATTTTTTTTAAACTCTGATTTTTCAAATTTTTTCTATTTTATTCTAAAATATTTTCTTTTCAAAAATTTCTCTTGAAAATTTTCTTTTATTTTTACCTTGATTTTTACTCAAATTGAAGAAATCTCCCTTGCTTAATTTCTCTCTTAGATCATGGCACCAAAAGAGCCATCGAGGAAGCGACAAAGGGCTAATCAAGCCGGTGAAGCCTCCAACCTTGGAGTGATTGCTCGTCCTAACTACTCGACTATCTATGAGCAATCCTTTGAAAGCAATTCGGGTCTCAATCACTTTCGTCAATATGAGAATTACAAGATCCGTGCCGAAAGGGTAATATCCATCCCTTTTCTCAATTCGGAGCGTTTCAAGTTTGAATACCTCCCCTTGCTTCATCGTTGGAATTTCATTCATTTTCTCTCTATTCCCGGTATTTTCTATCGTCTCTTGGTTTTGATTTTCTATGCTAATGCAAGATGTGTTAGTCGAAATGGGGAAGTTGTTGCAATTAACTCCTATCTTATGGGAAAGAAAATAACCCTTGATGTCGAGTCTATTTGTGAGGTTTTTAAGTTGGATGATGAAGGCCTCGATGATGAGCACCGTGGTGGGCATGTTCTTAGTGGATCTGTCACCGCCCTTAATGCTTACGACCGGATTCTACATTTGATGGTATCGTGGTGGTTTCGTCCTTCCGGAGGAAAATATTCCACCATCCGTCAAGTGGATGATTTTTGGATTCGGTGTTTCCGTGAAGCCAAGCGACCAAATTTAGCTCGACTTATGTTTGCGGAGATAGTCTACCTCGTTCAAAATCGTCACCTTCCTCATGTCACCTCCTTCACATACGGTACGGCTTTGAGCTATTTCTTTGTTAAAAAGGAAATTGATTGCTCATATGACATTGCAACTCCTCTCACCGATCCTATTGATGAGCACTCCCTTGCTCGGGCAAAATTCCCTTATATTAATGGTGAATGGGTGCGTCTTGCCGAGTTACCACCGGAAGTTGCTGCAATGCATGAAGCGGCTCAGGCTCCTCAAGCTCCACAAGCTCCTCAAGTCCAACAACCCAATATGGATGCTCTCATGACCTATCTCAATGAGCAATTCACCGGGTTACGTACGGACATGAATACTCGTCTCACATCTATGGAAACTACTTTTGACACTAGGATGACGGGTTTTGAGAATCGCCTCACATCTCTTGAAAGTGGGCATAATTCCTTGAATATCTCCATTGCCGCTTTCCATGATGAGTGGCGTAATAGTATGCGCACTAATGAGCCTTTGGGAGATGATGATGAAGAGGATGAAGACGACGAAGACGATGCTTAGACGTTTTCTCTTGTTTGTCATGCATATCATTTAGGATTTTATATTTTATGCACCTATGTTTTATGTTTTTAGGATTAAGTTTGTTTTAGGATTAAAACCTATGCTTTGATTTCTATTTTGCCTTTGTTTGGATTTTAAGTATGTTGCTTTAATGAATAATATCTATGTTGCTTATTATACCTTGATTTCTTTATGCACTTAATTGTCTCCAAGATTTTTTGATCTAACAAAAAGGGGGAGAAGAAACTAGCTCACACTTTAAAAATTTTGATTTAAATTCAAAGATTACCAAGCTTATATTAAGGGGGAGTTCTTTATGAAGATTTTTCAAAAATTTTAAGTTTTAGTTTTGTTATATCAAAAAGGGGGAGATTGTAAAACCTATGTTTGATTTTGATATAATTAAATCCTTGAGGATTATTTTGTAAAACTTAAAATTAGTTTTTAAGTCCCTTAATAAGTTTTTAAAACACCAACACTTTGAAACTGATTTATAAAACTCAAACTTAAAATATTTTCTAAGTGTTCCAAGGCAAAACCATCCAAAAACGTCCAGGCATATCGATACAGCACCAAGCGTATCGATACCATTTTACCAAACTTGGTCACTGCCGGAACCTGTATCGATACCCCAAACCCTCGTATCGATACAGCCCTGTGTTAAAATTCAAAGAGTTTGAATACGGTACCGATACGGCTAACCCTCGTATCGATACGGGCTTTGTAATTTTTTTAATATAAGTCGGTTTAAAAAATATGACCATTGGTGTCAGTTGGTTGGTAACCAAACTTTAAAAGTTCGTTGACCCGTATCGATACGCCTAACTCCCGTACCGATACGGAGTTGGACAGTGAGCTAAGTTCAGAAAATAGTATCGATACGACCCTTGCCGCTTCGATACCCCGTACCGATACGCTTACGCGCGTATCGATACCCCTGTATTAAATGCACACAACGGCTCTTTCTTTTCTGAGACAGGTACCGATACTCCTTCCCGCGTACCGATACTGGTAGCTGCAGAAGTGCATTTATGGTGGTAAGAGAGGGTTCCAACGGCTCTAATTAAGTCCCCAACCACCCAAACGGCTAGAAATCAATGAAGAGGTATAAAAGACACATCAAAAAGCTACAACAATAACTATTAAACTTCAAGCAAACACTTATTCATCAAATCCAAGCAATTGTGTCAAATTTCATATTTGTCTAGAAATCCCAATTTGTGTTCTTCATTCATACTTTGTAAAATTGGGTTGAGTGCTTGTATTGGGGCTATCATTTGTATTGAGAGATACCTTATTAGCCTACAAATTTCTTTGTTCTCTTGTGTGAGGGTTGGGTTGATTTTTGGGTAGAAAAATTAACCGAAATTATAAAGGGTTGCCTCCTTGTCCTAGAAAAGGGGAAGATCAATTTAGTGAAATTGTTGCAAATCCTTAGTGAGACTAAGGTAGTGGATGTAGAGTTCATTTGGAACTTGAACCACTCTAAATCCTTTGTTTATCAATTTTTAATTTGCCAATTTCCACCACAATCCTTTAAATTTCCAATTCACCCCCCTCTTGGTAAATATCGATCTTTCGATCCACTCAACAGATCCTTTTGCACCAACTTCAACTCGGCATCCTCCTTTGTGTCGTCTTCTGCTCCTGCTTTGCCAGCTGATGTGCCATCAGCAATGCCAACCTGCAAAAAAGGTACCAAAAACACCCTCTTCACATTGGCATAACACCAAATTTTAACTCTTAATGCAAATGCATGGTTCCTAAGGCAAAATACAACTAAATGTACTTAAAAGACAAGTAAAAGTATGTGAACTTGGTATATAAATCAGTACTTTTGGAGCGTCAACACTTGCCACAGCAATGTAACACTAATTCTGCTTCTGATTTGCAGCAGCACAATAATGTTTCTTCTACTTTAGAACAACACAGTCCTAGTCATTCTCAGTATATTATTGCCTCACATAACCATAGGCCTGCTCCTGTTGTTGATACGCCGCAACTAGGTTTAGAAACCTATGATGATTTACGTTCTTCCCCACAAGGTGGATCTTCCCTACAACAACAAATTCTCGTATTTGAAGAAAATCATGGTCACAGTTCAGATTGTCTGCCTTCACAACAGATGAGTATTCCCACTAACTTACCTGAAGTTCCATCTCCAAGGTTGTTTGCTGATAACTCAAGCTTAACTCAAGCTTAAGGACTGTCAGTCATCATGTTATCAATATCCCTACTGAACTTGTATCTCAAGATTGGAATATGATTGGAGAGATTCCTGAGGATCTGGTTCTTGTGTCAAATCAGGAAGATTTAGGTTTGAATCATACTAAACAACCTTCTAGTTCTCTTGAGGATGTACCACAATCTGATTTTAGTTTAAAAAGAGAGTCTTTAGTGCCGTTGGTTCAGGAGAATACTCATGATATGACAACTAGAAGCAAGAATGGTATACGGAGGCCCAAAATTTTTCATGTTCAAGCTAACATTGATGTTGTAGAACTAAAGAATATCCGAGAAGCACTGAAGAGTTCTCATTGGAGAGCTGCAGCACAAGATGAATATGAAGCACTTTTCAAGAACAACACTTGGTCCCTTGTTCAATTATCTAAAGATAGGAAAGCTATGAGCTGTAAGTGGATTTTTAAAGTAAAACGAAATCATGGTGATTCAATAGCTAGGCACAAGGCGAGATTAGTTGTTATAAGATTTTTGCAAGAACCAGAAATTGATTTTAATGAGGTATTTAGTCATGTGGTTAAAACCTGTGACAGTTAAGACAATATTAGTTTTGGCAGTGACAAAAGGTTGGTCCTTGAGGCAAGTGGATATAAATAACGCTTTTTTAAATGGAAATTTACTAGAGGAAGTTTATATGTCTCAACCACCTAGTTATGAAAAAAGTAGTCCATGGTGCAATTTGGTTTGTAAACGTAATAAGGCTATATATGTCTTAAACAAGCCCCAAGGGCCTTGTTTGAAAAGCTTCAAGAATATCGAGTTTCAGTTGGGTTTAATCTCAGTAAATCCGGTGTTTCTTTGTTTGTCAGAAAGACTAACATTAGTTTGGTTTATCTTTTAGTGTATGTTGATGATATCATCATCACTGGGGATGACAAAGCTGGCATCAAAAGGGTTTTATTAACCTAAATCAAGCTTTCTCCCTCAAGAATCTTGGGTTGTTAAGATATTTCTTGGGAATTAAATTTCATTGCATTGTGAATGGAGGGATTTTAATAAGTCAGAGGAAATACATTTTAGATTTATTAAAGAAGTGTGGTTTGATGATGCTAAGAGTTTGCCCACTCCAATGGTCTCGAATTACAAATTGTCAGTTCATGATGGTAGTCCCATTGCGAATGCTACTAAGTTCAGAAGTGTTGTAGGTGCACTTCTTTGTTGTAAATAGAGTATGTCAGTTTATGCAGACACCTAGTAACATTCATTTGAATGTTGTTAAGCGTATACTTAAGTATATGCAGGGAACTATTAACTTTGGATTACATTTTTCTCGCAATCAGAGTGTGACTATCACAAGGTCTGTTGATGTTGATTGGGGCTCTAACACTGATGACATACGCTCTACATTAGGGTTTTGCATTTTCTTTTGTGGAAATCATGTGTCTTAGAGTTCAAGAAAGTAGCAAGCTGTGGCTCGATCAACAGTCGAAGTTGAATACAGAAGTGTGACTGCTGCTACCACAGAGGTAATGTGGCTACAGTCGTTGCTAAGGGAGTTACATGTAAGCTTGGAAGAAATACAGTTATGTGGGTGACAACACCAATGCAGTAGTTGTTTCTGTCAATCCAGTTTTGCACTCCAAATTTAAGCATGCATAGTTAGATCTCTTTTTTGTACGAGAACAAGTTGCTGTAAAAAGTCTTCAGATAAATGAAATTCCAGCATATAAGCAAGTAGTTGACATTCTTACAAAGCCCTTGTCAGCTTCTTCTTTTGAGAGACATCGTCTGAAATTGGTTGTAGTTCCTATGAAGGTGAAGTTAGGTGTGAATACTCTTCCTTGAAAAACCTCAAGTGATGAATAGTTTTGTTGTTTTGATTTTTTTCATTATATGTTGATCTTGTTTTTGCAGGTATATGGGTATTTGGTTATGTGTTCTTCTCCTTGGTGTGTCTTTTTGTTTTTTTATTGTTTAAGTTTGGTGTTGCAAGGGAAATATTAGAGTTAGTTCTTGGTTCAGAAAAAGTGCACATAAGTTTGGTTGTAGTGCATCATTCTCACTAAGGTTGGTTTACAATCAGATAGGGATGTTAGACTGTGCCTTAACCAACTCTTCAATTTATCCTTGTATATATTAACTCGTCTTCATTTTGAAGATATTACAGTTATCAATCAATAAAATAATCTGAGAGTGTCGTCTTTTTCTTTCTCGGTCATGGTAGCTTATTCTTAGATTGTAACACCCCTTGGAATTATTTTTAGGCTTAAAGTGGCAAATAAGTTCCTAAACTATACTCTCTTTTTTTAGATGAGTGCTTAAAGTATTTTTCGGGCTAAATAGGTGTCTAACATTTTTAACGTTACTCAAATATGTGTCTGCCGTCAACATTCGTTAATTTTCACCGTTAAATGACATGTGTCGGCTTCTTAAAATTTCAAAATTATATTTAAAAATAAATAAAAACAAAATATTTTCTTTATTTCACAAATTAGCCCCAAAATTTGAAATCCCTAACACCCAAAACCCAAATCTCAATTTGACTTGATTTCGTCGCCGATTGCCACACTGTCGCCCACAACATCCATCGCCGGACCATCACGAGCATTTAACTCATCACCTCGTCGCCGAAAATCGACCAACGCCGTGCTAAACGCCGAAATTGTCGAAGGGTTCATTCGAATAATTCGCGATGAACGGCGGCATAACGGGCGATGAATGATGTGTGGGTCGTTCGACAAGGGGAGAGTGCTTCAGTCCGTTGCCAAAAACGCGACCAACGCCGGTGGTAGTGGCCAGAGTTAGGGGTTTAGGGATTTGGGGACTATTTTGGGATTATTTGAAAATTTTAAAATATTTTAAAAATTCTGATTTATTGGTTAAAAAATAAAATAAAAAATGTTTAATACTGCCAAATGCCATGGTTTTATTGGTTAACATAACTTTTTTTAACGGACAGTTACGACGGTGACCTATTTAAGTAACTTTAAAAACGTTAGACATCGATTTAACTCGAAAAATACTTTAGACACATATATAAAAAATATATACTTTGAGCACATATTTGCGTGAGTTATTTTCATTTACATGTAGAATTTTTGAATTTGTCTCCCTCTCGGTTGTGTCATGGCGGCAGTAGAGAAGAGTTTGCAATTGCATCAGCAATGAGTCATGACCGAAAGGTGAAGAAACAGAGGAAAGAAGCAGAGTTGTCAATCCGTTCCTAAAAGCTTCGTACAAGTATATGATATGCATATATTATTGTCAATCGAAGAGAGGAGGCGTCAGATCAGATTGCCCCATTATTGTCTCAATTATGATGTGAAGGGTTAAAACCCTTATATCTAGTATTTTATGATCTAGTTTCTGACGGTTTAATTTTATACTTTAAAAAGATATATGAAGTTTGGTGTTATAAATCGTACGGATAATATCATATTCTATTTTTTATATAAAATATCTAATATGATTATAAACAGAATTAGAGTTAGAGATTAGAGAGATAAATTATAAAGTTTGAAAAACGGGATAAATTTATAATTAATGTATTTTTAAAATATATATACAACTAAAAGTAAAATAAATTGGTGGGTGGGGCCCAATGGTCCGTCTCATCATTCATGTAGTTTTATCGCTAAATATAACATTTATACATTTTTTAAATAAATTAGGGGATATTATATTTTTAAAATAAACATAACTCATACAAAAAAAATTAA